>JARHVA010001352.1:2340000-2620000 GCA_037957365.1 Torreya grandis | reverse complement strand
CAACCTAGAGACTATGTAAGTATAGTACATAAGGTGAAAGCCTAAAAGGACTAATAATATATTATTTAAAACTTAAAAACTCTTAGATATAATACCAAACTTCAATGTAATCCAAATGACCTTCAAGAAGACAATGTATCCATATCTAGGTGCACACAAGTAGGACAAGATGCAAGGACAAAACATTTTATCACTAGCATCTATTAGCAACTCATTCAACACACTAAAACATGAACTTGGAAAGCTTGAACCATTTTAAATTTATTTCTTAAGGAAAAGATGAGTAAAAAAATATAAGGGCTTCGCCTACTTTTCTTGTGGATAGACTAGAATACCAAAACTAGGTGTACTTATAACAGTAATGAGAGTGAGAAATCACATGCCAAGAATGGAATATTGGGGGGTTAAAAGAATGGAAAAATATTTATTATATTCTTAATATTTATTAGGAATCCTATTAATTATGGAATAGGTTTTACTTGATCTCCAAATCTTTTACAAACTATCTTCAAGTCAGGAGTTACTCCTTGAGGAGTTCATAAGCCCTCTTAGAAATTGATCTAATATTTTTTACGAAGCTTCTTCATCTACCTTTAAAGTTTATGAATATCCATTTAAAATGGTATATTGACACATCACCAAGTTTTATTCATCATTATCTACCCTTGAAATAGGATTTCTTAGAAGGGAGAGTTAGCTTAACTCATGAGGTGAATTATATGATCTTGGGTAGTGAAGAGATCATTCGATTCTTATTATAGAGCTTATAACTAGCCACTCTAATCCTAACATATTTTATCACCAAATATTCATATATCTCAAGGCTCAAAATAACACCTTGTAATGTTTTCCATTCCTTTTAGGAGGTCACTTCAATGTTGGTTATCTAACACTAGTTAGTAGTTAGGCTTAATATCTAACACATTAATTTATTTGAATGGCCATCAAAATTGAATGGAACCCTATAACTAGGCTTAATATCTTTTTATCATACCCAATAATATATTCATCATATTAACAAGGCCTTCAATGCATAATAAACATACTATTCTTATCAATCTAGGTAGCTAGGTCTCTCATCCTAGTACACCTCAAATTGTCTTCTTTATACAAACCTATAGGAATAGTTTCATGAGAAACTGAAAGGATTTTGTGCCTTCAAGAGTTAAAAAACATCCCATGGTACCTCATACAATTAATTTCAAGCATCCATCCATGTCTATAACTTTCAAAATCATCAAAACTAGCAATAGAGAGGGAATTTAGTTGGTTTTTATAGGTGACATCAACATCCAATTTCATGATGAGGATCATCAAAGAGTTATTGACAAGGATAAAAAATTTATAGAGCCAAAATAAAAAATTTAGATCCATTATAATATTTCTCTCACATCACATTTATTCAAGGGTTTTAGTAGGGTTTAATACTTATTTTAGGTCTTAGCGATCATTCATAAAACACCAGCCATTAATTAGCCTCATTCCACTTGTAGATCCTTCTTGAATAACCCCTTCACCTATTCCAAATGGATCATTTTCCCATTAAAAGTGTGGGATATGGTTTGAACATGTGAATTTTATCCATGGGTGGTAGACTTAACTCTATTAAACTTGAGAGTGGTCTGATTTGGGTTTTGGGCCTCAAAAATTAATCCCATTACTAGGAAGGATTTAGACACCTCTAAAACAACCTTACTCATGGTTCTATATGTTTTTTAAATTATTACTACTCCACTATGTGAATTTTCTTCATTTTTTAGGAAACTTGAGGTTATAGGCTTCTCACCTCCTTCCTAGCCCTCAAAGAAATTTGGGTTAAAAATTGAGGTTTTGTGCAACCTGAGAGTGTATTGAGACATTTTATATGTTTATTTATTTCTTCAAGTTCCCTCCATGGGGTTTTACATGCCTATTTTGTGTTTTAGGTTCAAATAGACCCCTTGGTCTCAAGATTATCCCTTGCTAATGGAGTGAGTATGGTATAAGACAAAATAATGAGTATGCTTACTACCTATATGTATTTGAGGTGACCATGTATTTCTTGTTCCATTCATAACCATATTTTATATCAATTCACAAAGTGTAATCATCCCTATATAGGCCTTAAAACATCAATCTCTCTTATGATTGTGTAATCTAGGTTAGTGGTCTGCCACTAGGTGACTGTATCTTGTGATGGGGTCCTTAAATATGTGTGAAAGTCTTTCCTTAACACCTTGAGAACTATATATTATCATTATGGGTTTTTTAATATTCTTACCAATTCTATATTTTGACCTCAAAACTTCTACATGTCTTGTAACATATGAGTTCCTTCCTGAAACCTCTAAAATGATCTTACAACATTGAGTATTTTTCTCAATCTAACAGTGGCACCTATTCCATGGAATCAACACCCCTTACTCAGTGAATGGTCTTGTAGGCACCTTCTTCTCCTTTTTGCACTTGAAGATATATAATGTTTAACAATGATTTTATCCCATCTTCTACATGTATCATTCACAGGTGTCTCAAAAGGGTTGCTTATAGGGGCACTCTCCCCATGACCACTGAGTCATTAAAAAACCTATCATCATGATACTTTATTTAAACCTTATAAGGTTTATGTGGGAATTATTTTCATGTTACAATACCATAGAGAGTTTGTCAATGCTCACTGGTCACACTGACAACTACTACCCAATGAGACAAATATGTAACATGAATAAACATGGAGGTCTCTTGAATTTGCATACACTATATGAGTTGGCATGATGGCACTAGAAGACATCTCAAACCCTATGAAATATCCTACAACATTTTTTATACAATAACAAGTTCATATTTGAAATAATATTACCCAGAAATCAAGGTGGTGGAGTTTAGAGCCTTCTCCAATAAATTTTATTTCTTAACATTTTTTCATAAAGAACATGATCTTGACCCAATGAAAAATTAAATTAATCTTAATCCCATTTGTTTCCCCATACCTAGTGAAGAGCTTAGGAGCCATCTCTCCATATTCTTTACAAAATATGCACTTAGATTATATCCTTACAAAGCTTCCAAGGGACCTGATGAAGTGTAAACTAAGTACTTTACAATTTTTGAACCTATGAAAAATATTTGAATGTTGAAAAGGACTGAGTAAGGTATAAATTCACTTCTCATATGTTCACTCTCGAGGATGACCATACAAGTGATCATGAATGCCCCTTCTAACTCAATTTGCCCTTCTTTGAGTGTTGAACCTTCAAGTTTTGACTAACCTATGACTTGGTCTGACATTAGGCATGTTATAAAACACTTTTACATGCTTTAAAATTACTATTTTTATGTGACAATTCATATTCATCTTGAAAATTACTTTAGAATCATTAAGAAGTTTCAAGTGTATAGAAAGCTAGTGAAACTAGATGACCTCATGGAGTGGACATTTCATTTGACCAAGACCCTATAAGACCTTATATGGACTCTATTTTACCCCATTTTACAACTTATGAAATAAATAATCTTTTAAATGACCCCCATTATCCATAATATAAACTTTAATATCCCTAAAAACTTTAATTTATGTTAAGAAATATTAATTTCTCTGAGGTGACTAGAAATGGATTTTAACTCATAATTTAGCAATGAAAGGCCATGAATAAGCTATAAAAAATTATAGAAAATTATATGGGAAGGGTAACATGAAAAAAAATTGGAATCATAGAGGTTAAGATGTTGTCAAATTTTGATAACATTTTTGGTGACTTTTTGGGGTAGCCTGCCTACTAGGCTATGAGACTAGTATCCTTTCCTCAACCATTGGGTGATGCATTCATGGTAAATAATATTTGAAACTAAACTATATCAAGATATATTAAAACCTAATCACACCACACCACACTAATATATCTTACACTCTATGCTCAAGGCATTTAGGGAACACCACACAACAAAGAATCAAAACAACACACTAAATAAGAAATAAATAAGCAAATGTTCATAAGTACTTATTTAACACACACCACACACCTACTTATGTACATGAATAACCTTAATATCATCATTAATAGGGATTAAAATTTATCCCATTTATAGGTATAGATAACTCCTCCCCATCCATTCTTTCCAATTAGAAGTAATTTTTTTGTTTATATTTGATGATGTTGTATGGCCCACTCCACAAAGTGTAAAATTTGATGTGTCTCTTAGGGTTTTACCTATCCTCATCCCACTTCATTACTATATCACCCTCTTTGAAAAAACTTTAAGTTTATTTATTATCAAAGGAATTCTTCATTATCACCTGATGATGCTTCATGGCTTTGTAAGCATTATCTCTAGTCTCTTGTAACTCCATAAATTCTATAAATCTCACCTCCATTGGAGTTTTTTAAATAAATTCCAACTGATGTGTCATATATAAGGTAGGTAACTCTTTGGATATGTATAATCTATATTCCCTTCCATAAAAAATAACAAAAGGAGAGTTATCACCTGACCTTTTGGGTGTGATCCTATTATCCCATAGGGTTATCTTCAACTTAATATTCCAAGCTCTTTGGTTTCTCTCCAAATCCCTTTTAGTGATCTTGATTAGGTTTTTATTATTATACTTGGACAACCCATTACCTTGAGTTTAATATTTGAATGATGTACTTAGATATATACCATTATTATTTTCTCAATCAATTATCTTAACACCCATGAAATCAAATACATTATCTAAAATAATGGTAGAGTGAATTCTAAACCTTATAATAATACCTTCATATAAATCTAAAATGTAACTCTCCTTTACCTCCTTCAATTCAAATACCTATAATTATCCACTTATGGCCATCACATGATGGAGGATTAATCATACCAATGAAGTCAAGACCCCATTGCATGAAGGGTTGATTCACTTGAATGGGTCTCAATGGGAGATATGCAAGTTTTTATTTTCCTAAAAAGAAATAACATTGAGGAAACCTTATTATCCAATCATATAAATATTTTAATAGGCTAGGCCAATATAATCCTTCCCTCATCATATATTTATTTGTGGTCCTTGGAGAAAAATGACCCCCGACTACTCTATTATGAAATATTTCAATCAATACACTAATTTGTTCACTATTAATACACCTAAACAATACACCATTTATATCTCTTATAAAAATAACACCATATAAAACATAATAAGGAATAGTTTTCAATTTAAAATACCTTATTTTATACCTACTCAAGCCATTAGGACACTCACCATTTTGGAGGAATATGATAATTTCTTGTGCCTAACTTTGTAGAGGTGTGAGATTAATTGGTTAATGGTAGTTTTGATTAGAAAAAACTACAAATTTTGGTTCATGTAGGTCTAAATTCAAGTTCTCACATAAACCTTTACCTCTTACTAACTTGGTCACCTTAATGTCAACATCATACTCCATGACTTTTGTAATCCACCCTACCCTCTTTTCATTGATTTCTTTACTCAAGAAGAAATCCTAAGTGTTATAATGAGAGGCCATGAGGTTAATTTTATCTTTTAAAGACATTTGTTTAAACTTATTCAAACCTATTACAAAAACAAGGACTTATTTCTTCACAAATGTGTAATTGGCTTCATAATCCTCCAAACCTTTACTAAAGAACATAATGGGTTGTTCAGCACCCTCATCATACTTTTACATAAGCATATATAAGATATTATTAAGGTTATAAAATGTATATAACATGAATTCCTTAGCAAACCATGATTTATAAGAGAGGGATCTTTGGAAATTGCTTTTTTAATGGCTTCATAACTATTTTTACCCTCAGTCCAAGTGAAAACCTAATTCTTCTTGAGCATGGTTGTGATAGGCTTCACCAAATATGAAAAACTAGGTATGAATATTAGCACAAATTTTATCTTACCCAAAAATATTTGGAGTCATTTCTTGTGTAAGGGAAATTATATGCCTAGAATAGCCTCCATCCTATTAGGGTCAATGCCTAGGCCATCCTTGGAAACAATGTGTCCTAGAAGCTTACCTTCATGGATAGAAAATATGCACTTATTTGGGTTAAGGGACACCCCATACTATCTACATCTCTAAAACACCTAACTAAGATGATTCATGTGATCATTTTCATCCTTTGAGAATATAGTTATATCATCAAGGAATACTATAAACATCTCATTCATTAGGCTTTTGAAAGCAATGTCCATTTCCCTTTGAAATGTGGAACTAGCATTTGACAAACCAAATGAAATTTTCCTATAAGAAAAGTTCCCCCATTTCATATTAAAATCTACCTTTAATTGATCATATTCATTTAACAAAATCTTATTATAACTAGAATACCCATCTAGGAGTGAGAAGCATTGGGAACCTAAAACAACTTTCAAAATCTACTCCATAAGGGGTAAGCTATAATGATCTTTGAGTGACACCCTATTTAGTACCCTAAAGTCCACACAAAGTCTGATTTCCCCACTCTTATTCCTAATAGGTTTAATATTATATACCTAATTTGAGTGCTTAATAGGGAAGATTATCATAGACTCAATTAGTTTGGTGAGTTACATTCTCATGAGTTGCTTAACTTTGGGGTTAATATGTCTTTTCTTTTGCCTAATTGGTTTGGCTCAAGGCTCTAATTCAATAGTATGGTGAGCTAGGTTATGATCAAACCCCTTTATATCCTTATATTCCTAGGAAAATATATCATGGAATTATCTACACAACTTAATGAATGTTTGTTTTTCAGATGGAGAGCATGCCTTACCTAGTTTTAAGGAGCTTGTCCTAGAAGATTAAGACCCTTTCATATTTCTCATCCTTTATTTAAATTCCCACCTTACATTTATTATTTTGGTCATCCTAAGTTAATATTATCTCTATATTTACCAATCCCTTAGGTATATTATTTGTTCTCAACTGTATAATTTGATCTTCATACTGATCATGGAGCTTCTTCTGATTTATTGAAGAGAACTTAGGCTCCTCTTACAAAAATTGTACAATTTTTTGGTCACTATTAAACACCAACTATAATAATTCATTATCAATAATGGAAGGCCTAAAATTGACCTTGATATGTGACTATTTTCCTCCTTTATTTATGTCAGTAGGTGTGTCAAATTGTGCCCCTATTGCATCCAACCTACTAGCATGCTTGTTTTGTTCTCTTGGGATTAGTTTTATGTTAAATGAACTAAATTATTCAAATAAATATCACACACTATTCTTATAATACTTAATAAAATGGTTATTGGTGGAAATTATATTCCTTATTTGATGCACAATCAGCTCACTATCCCCATACACTTATAAATTATTGATTGCCTCCCTCTTTGCCCATTGAAGACCATAAATAAGGCCTTCATACTTGGACACATTATAGGTACAACTGAAATTTAATATATATGAGGAGTAATAATGATGTTTATATGGGTAAATCAGCATAACACCATCTTCTACACCAATATTGATCATTGAATCATAAAAAAACATCTTCCACATTCAATTACTCTCATCCTCCTCAGTAAGTGAAGGTATAGGTGTTCCTTCCTCATATAGGGGAAAAAACCCAAAATCAATCTCTTCCATGAAATTATAAGGATAATACTCATATATCTCAATTCCATATTAATATAATAATATATCATAAATACCTTCAAGAGGGGAAGATGCTCTATCATCTATGGCATGTTCCTCTTGCTCATTGATAGTGAAATTTAGATTGGAACTAGTTTCTACATATTGTTCAATGTGGAACTTAGATAATGGATATTTTATTATTATCACTTTATCTCCATACCTCAATATAAAATACAATAAGTACCAATCATTATCAACATATGCTCCTATATTGGTAGTGAAGTCTCTTAGTAGGCAAATGGAAAAGTGTATAGGTAGATCCACCACCACTATGTCTTGTAGAATTATAAAAATTGGGTGGTCATGTAATAACACCTTCAAGAACCTTCAAGAATTGTATGAGACATATAAACCTATCTAGTGTTCCATAAAGATGAAACACTCCTTTACTATAAGGCTCATAATTCAATCCCAACTTTTCTATAACTAATTTAGGCATGATTGAAGTGCTTACCCCACTATCCAAAATGCAATTATGGACTAGTTTATCTCTTACAATGAGGGTAAGATATAAAGGTTGGGGTTTTATATACTTGGTTGAAGGTTCAAAAATATTAGTACATGCATTTTTTATGGATACACCAATATGATTGGTTGGTTGGGGGGGATATGGAGTTGGGATAACTACTCTTGGAGTAACTCTTTTTGGCTAGGCATATGGAGTACTTCCCAAAGGGATATGCCTATTTTGTTGTTATTCAAAGAGTTAATAATATTAAAAGAGGAGAAACTAACATTTTATTTCATCCTTGGAGGAAATATAGTACTTTGAGCTTGAGTCAATGAAAGTTTGACCACTTTTCCTAAGTTTTGATTTTGAAGAGGTGTAGGACTGGTAGAGGATACCATATTTGCATTCATACCTTATTACCTTGAAGGGGTATTATTTGGAGTTGTATCCACATATTTAACATATAAAAAATCTCTCATATTTGACCTTGTGTTGGATGTAACTAAGGTTCTCTAGTTTAGTATTAAAATGTCCTCCATTTTGTAGTTCATAAAGCTTGATCCTAAATTATTACATTCTCCACTTGGTTCTGCTTGTATAGAGCTATCATCTTATAATGTCAAGTAATTAATAGTCCTTACTTGATACACCAAGGCTTGACCTTCCCACTCATTATCATTTATGTACTAACCTTGAGGCTTCCCCTAATAATTTTTCCATTATTATCCTTGAACTATGTTGTTATGGACTAAAACCATGGCTCTTGAGGTGGGAGTAGAATTTAAATTATAGGCATTAGGTGGCCTATTAAAATTAGGTTGACCTTGTCCCCTCCATTTACCATTATGATAATGTGGGAATCTATTTACTTGTGAAGGGTAATAATAAGATTTTTTATAATCTCCAACATGTCTATTTGGTTACCTAGTTGAAGCTTCTAAGGCCTTATATTTTGCTTGCCAATCAATGGCATCATCTGATTTATTTAGAGTAACTTTAGACTTGACATTCAGATTTAGAAATAGAGCAAGACATAGAGGATTAACATTAATTTTAGGAAATATATGAATTAAGGCATTTGGAGGGAGTTTAATATCTTGTATCAAACCATTCTTAGCTCTAAATCTATATCATAGGTATCGAGAAAGTCATATCCTCCCATGGAATACAACATGATAGTTATATCAGTTCCAATAGCTCCAAGGTAGGTTGGTAAAAAAAAAAAATCATGGAGTCTCATGGGATGTGGAAGCCTATTACATGTCCTTTGGAAACTTTTATTGAAATCATGCATGGATTCCTTAGTCCCTCTTTGGATGACATTTAGCTAATGGATCAGTGATGTATGATCACTCTAATCCTCAAATATTTTAGTCAAAAAAATCCCAAATTCATCCCACATAGTAATGCATCCTCCTAACAAGGTTATAGACAAATCAAGGGATTTTTACCTAAGATAAATGGAAAGAAATCTGATTTCTATGTCAATTTATGTGATATTATGTAAATTTAGAAGTTGAATATGTCTCTAATGTGATCACTTCGGGTGATATGACCTTCCCCATTAAAATTAGAGACAATCTTGGTGGCATTGGGAGGGATATCATCATACACAACAAGTTATATGGAATTTTTAATATTGAAAGCTAGGAAATCATGTTACCTAGACATGTTACCTTCAAAATTTTCTTCACTCTCTTACTCTTATTGACTTTCAAAACCTTCCTACTTTTTAATTGTCAATAAAGGCTCAAGGTATTAAACTTAAAGATGAAGCATAAGATGAGGGAGTGGATTTTAAAAATGATTAACTCTATTATTAGCTAATTTATTAGTGATAATGAAGCATTAAAATGATAAATTGGTCTATAAATAGATGTTTTAACTTCAATGGAGTCTCCAATGCTGAGTAAGAAACACTTATGCAGTTGTGATATTATCAAGATCAGCATTTACCTTGACAATAAGTGCTTAGGAAAATTGTCCCACTAGGCATGTCAAAACTATTATCACTAAAATTTTCACATTTGGAGAGGTAGATCAAGCCTATTATAGTTGAGTGAAATAATGGGATTACCCATATACCTATGGGTTATCTATAGTGGGGATCAACCTCTAGTTGAAAGGGGTAGCTCCCTATATTTGTCTTGATTGCTATCTTAATAACTAATTGGTATATGAAAAAGGATAATAAAATAAAGGGGTGATACACTAGAATATTTGATCCAATACTATCCTATACTTTCACTTAAAATACGTACACCTATAATTTTCTCTATGATTTAAGAGAGAGACTCTAACATAAGTATTTCAACCTAGAGACTATGTAAGTATAAAAAAATAAGATGAAAGATTCAAAGGAATAATAAGGAACTAATGAAAACTACAAAACACTTAGATATAATACCAAACTTCAATGTACTCCTATTGACCTACAAAAAGACAATATCTCCATTTCTAGATGCACACAAGTAGGACAAGATGCAAGGATAAGCAATTTTATCACTAGCATCTATCAACAACTCATTCAACACACTAAAACATGAAATTGGAAATCCTAAACTAGTTTTAATTTATTTATTAAGGTAAATATGAGTAAAAAATAGTATGTCTTCACCTACCTTTCTTGTGGATGGATTATAATTCCAAAACTAGGCATACTTATTGCACCAATGAGAGAGAGAGAGAGAGAGAGAGAGAGAGAGAGAGAGAGAGAGAGAGAGAGAGAGAGAGAGAGAGAGAGAGAGAGAGAGAGAGAGAGAGAGAGAGAGAGAGAGAGAGAGAAATCCCATGCCAAGAATGAAATCTTTGAGGTTTAAAATAATTGAGAAAATTTTATTAGATTTATAAGATTTAGGATGAATCATCTAAAGTCTTGAATATGTGTTAATCTCTAAATATTTTTCAAATTGCCTTCAAGTCAGAAGGAGTCAATCCTTGAGGAGTTCATAAACATTCTTGAAAATTGATCTGATCTCTTATAGGAAGCTTATTCATCTACCTTAAAATTTCATGGATATCCACATAAAATGGTAGAGTGACACTTCAACAAGATTTATACATCATTATCTACCCTTGAAACATAATTTCTTGTAAGGGGGAGTTAGCTTAACTCATGAGGTGCAGTCTGTGATCCTGGGTAGCGAAGAGATCATCTAAATATTGTTATATATTTTTAAAAATAACCAATATGAGATTCAAATATTATATCACCACCTCTTAAATACTATAAAGTACATAATTGACACCTTTCATCACTTTCCATTCTTCTCAAGAGGTCATTTCAACGTTGGTTATCTAGCACTATTTGGCAGTTACACTTAGTTACACATGTTAGTTCATTTGAATGGCCATGAAAAATAAATGGAAACCTAGAAATAGTATTAATATAATATTATAAAACCCAATAATAAATTCATCATATGAATAAGGCATTTAATATATAATAAACATACTATTCTTATCAATCTAAGTAGTTAGGTCTCTCATCCTAGTACACCTCAAACTATCTTTTTTGTGCAGACTAGTAGGAATAGTTTCATGAGAAAATTAAAGTATTTTTTTCTATTATGATTTATAATACATGTTATTCTACCTCATATAATTAATTTAAATCATTCATCCATTTTTTTAGCCTCTAAAATCATCAAAATTGGCATAAAAAAGGGCATTTAGTGCATTTGTACAAGTGACATCATCATCTAATTTCATGGTGAGGATCATCAAAGAGATGTTTAAAAGGTTTAAATTTTTAAGATCCAAAACAATGCATTTTTATCCATTATAAGACAAATCTCTCACATCACATTCATTCAAGAGTTTTAGTAGGGTTTAAGACATGTTTTAGGTCTTAACGATCATTCATAAAGCATTGGCCATCAACTAGCCTTGTTACACTTTTATATCCTTCTTTACTAACCCCCTCACCTATTCCAAATGGATTAGCTTCCCATGAAAATTTTGAGATATGGTGTTAACATGTGAATTTGCTCTTTGGGTGGAAGACTTAGCTCTCTTGAACTCGAGAGAGGTCTAATTTGGGTTTGGGCCTCAAAACTCAATCCCATTACTAGGAAATATTTAGACAACTATAAAAAAAACCTTAATAATAGTTATATATTATTTTTCAATGATTATTACTCCAATGTGTGCATTTTATGCATTGGTTACGAAACTTAAGGTTATAGGCATGTCACCTCCTTAATAGCCCTCAAAGGCATTTAGGTCAAAAACTAAGGTTTTGTGTAACTTGAGAGTGTATTGAGACATTTTATATGTTTTTTTATTGTCTCAAGGTCCCTACATTTATTTTGACATGCCTATTTTTTGTTTTAGTTGCAAACATACCCCTTGGTCTCAAGACTGTCCCTTGGCAATGGAGTGAGCAAGGTTTGAGAAAAATAGTATGTCTACTGCTTGTATGGATTTGAGGTGACCATAAAGTCTTGTTACATTAATAAACGTCTTATTTATCAATTAAAAAATTGTAATTATGCCTATATATGCCTCAAAACATCAATCTCTCTTATGACTGGGCAATCTAGGCTAGTGGTTTGCAACTAGGTGATTATATCTTTTGATGGGGTCCTTAAATCTATGTGATAGTATTATATTAGAACATTGATAAATATATATGATTATTATGATTTTTTTTAATATTCATACCAATTATATATTCATAACTCATAACTTCTACATGGCCTGTAACATATGAGGTCCTTCTTGAAAACTCTAAAGTGAGCTTACAACTCTAAGTGTTTTGATTAGTCTAATAGTGGTACCTATTCCATGGAATCAAAACATTTTTATCAGTGAATGGTCTTATATTCACTTCATTCTCATTTATTCACTTAAATATCTTTAATTTTTAGAAGTGAGTTTAGCCCATCTTCTACATGTATCATGTATAGGTGTCTTAAAAGGGCTAGTTATAGGTGCACTCTCACCATGACCATTGATTCGTTAGGAAACACATAATAATGATAACTTATTTAAACCTTATATGGGTTATTTTGGAATATTTTTCATGTTCCAATACCATATAGAGTCTAACAATCCTCACTAGTCACATTGACAACTACTACCCAATGACATAAATCTATAATATGAAGAAACATGGAGTTAACTTGCATTTGCATACCTAGATGAGTTGGCATGATGGAACTATAATACTTATTAGACCTAATAAATATCCTACAACTTTTTTTATGTAATAATGAGTTCATATTTATAATAAGACTTCCTAGAATCAAGGTGGTGGGGTTTAGAGCCTTCTCCAAGAACTTTACTTTCTTAACATTTGTTCATAAAGAATAAGAGATTGACCTAAATAATATTTCCATGAATATCAATCCCATTTTATTCCCCATACTTTTTGAATATCTCATGAGCCATCTCTCCATATTCTATACAAAATAAACACTTTACCATGATCCTTACAAGGCTACCATGGGACCCGATGAAGTGGAAACTAGGTATGTTGCCATTTTTGAACCTATGAAAACTCTCTAAATGTTTAAAATTCTTGAGTAATGTCTTGATTCACTTATCATATGTTCATTCTTGAGGATGACTATATAAGTGATAAAAAATACCGCATTTAACCTCAATTTCTCCTTCCTTAAGCCTTGAACCTACAAGGTCTGACTAACCTTTGACTTGGTCTAACATTAGGAAAATTATAAAACACCTTTAAATGCTTTAAAAGTACCAATTTTATATACCATACTTCACATTCATCCTAAAATTGACTTTAGAATCCTTAAGCAATTTTAAGAGTATAGAAAGCTAGTGAAACTAGATGACCTCATGGAGTGGACATTTCATTTAAATAAGACCCTAAAATACCTTATATGGACTCTAGTTCACCCCATATTACAACTTATTCAACAAATAATATTTTAGAATACACCCATTAGCCATAATATAAACCTTAACATCTTTGAAAACCTTAATTTATTCTAAGAAACATTTATTTCTCTAAGGTGACTAGAAATGGGTTTTAACTCATGATTTAGAAATGAAAGGGATTGAATAAGCTATAAAAACCTATATAAACTTATATGGTAATGTGAACATGAAAAAAACTTGCACTCATAGAGGTTAAAATTTTGTCACAATTTGATATCATTCTTGGTGATGTTTTGGGGTAGCCTGCCTAATAAGCTGTGAGACCAATAGACTTTCCTCAATTATTGGGAAATGGAGTCATGGTAGAGAATATTTGAAACTAAAATAGATCAAGATAAAGGAAAAACTAAACACACCACACCATACCAAGACATCAAACACTCTATGTTCAAGTCATTTAGGGAACACCACACAATAAAGACTCAAAATAACACACCAAAAAAGAAGGAAATAAGCAAATGTACATAAGCAATTATCATGCACACACCACACACCTACTTATGTACATGAATAATATTCATATAATTATAATAATTGATTCAAATGGATCCCATTTATATGGATAGCTAACTCCTCCCCATCCATTCTTTCCAATTGGAAGGAATTGTTTTGATTGCATTTGATGATGATGTATGACCCTCTTCACAAAGTGTCAAACTTAGTGTGTCTCCCAAGATTTTATCTATCCTCATCCCACTTCAATAATATATCACCCTCTTTTTAAAATATTTAATTTTATTTCTTATCAAATCACTTATTCATTATCACCTAATGATGCTCTATGGCGTTGTGAGCATTGTATCTAATCTCTTACAACTCCATCAATTCTATCAACCTCACCTCTATTGGAATTTTTTCAATAAATTCCAACTAATGTGACAGCTCTAAGGTAGGAATATCTTGGGATATGGATATCCTATATTCCCTTAAATAAATGAGAAAAAAATGAGAGTTACTAGTTGACCTTTTGGGTGTGATCTTATCAACGCATAGGGCTATATTTAACTTAGTATGCCAAGATCTTTGGTTGCTCTCCAAAGTCCTCTTGATGATCCTGATTAAATTCTTATTAGTAGACTCAGTCAACCCATTAACTTGAGGGTGATAGTTTTATGATGTATTTAGATATATACCATTATTATTTTCCCAATCAATTGTCTTATTAATTCTTTAAATCTCTCACCTTATTTGTTATACTTACATAATCTCTAGGTTAAAATACTTGTGTTAGAAACTCTCTCTTAAAGCATAGTCTAGATCATATTTTTACCTCTTTTAAGTGAAAGTATATGATAGTATTAGACCAAATCTTCTAGTGTATCACCCTTTTGTTCTAGTTTTCTTGTAATTAGATAGTTTTATATCCCTTTTCATATACCAACTAGTTACTAAGAGAGAAATCAAGATAAATCTAGGGAGCTAGTCCTTATTACAAGAGGTTTATACCCACTATACATATCCCACATATCTATGGGTAATCCCATTGTTTCACTCAATTGGAGTAGGCTTGAACTACCTATCCAAGGGTGCAAAATTGAGTGATAATAGTAACATAGTTAAGATAGATTAAAAATTTATTCTTACACAAAAAAAATTATCACAATCTTATAGTCAAAATGATCACAATCTTATAGTCATATACATTACATCATTTCATAAATATTATTAAAAAAATTCATCTATTTATAATACTTGATAAGGCCATATCCCTATGTCACGTTAATTCCAATTCCAAAAATAATAAAATCATTGCTTTGACATTTTAATTAAAAAATTTAGTGGTAAAAGTTAATGGGAAATAAATTTGAGGGACTGCAATTGGATAGCTGGCATCTGATTAGGTAGCTTTTATTAAATGTGCATAGTTTAACATTAAATGAGATCCATATGGGGATGGACTATAGTGAAACTCAACATAATTAGATTTTTTAGAGAATTATTATGGTAGGCTAAAGTGTGATTTGATTTCCCATGTGCATACCCATTCAATATTTCTTTTGCTAGCTTTATCACAAATAGATATATTTTTATATACCCTATAATTACCCAAAATTATCATATTTTTTAGATTTAAAGCATGGAAGATCATTTACAAAGATTGAGTGTGGAAACATATAACTCTTAAATGAAATGAACTATATATACCTGAGTAAGCCTAAAATTAATGCATAGCATAGGGAAATAGGCATAGGTGGTTACTTATTCCATTTGACCATTAACATCTTAATTTTTTCAAATCAACCTCTATCTGTAATTTATATTCTTATTATTTTTTTCAACATTCAAACTTTATCCAAGATTTTAACAATGCCAATGAGTATATTAGGTATTTTACCATTCAATAGTAGCTAAAGTGAGTCATAAGATAAACCTCGATCTCCACATTCTTATGGAATGTAAGTATCCTTAGACTATATTAATATTTTTCAAGATCATCAATTTTATAAATTTCATCCCATGTTAAAATATCTAAAACATAAATTGGATTCCAAATTTGAATATAGATGCACTAAAATATAGAATTATTAGTGTTATTCGACAACCTATTTTTAAGTTTTTTTATTCTCAAAACCATGATATGTGGGGATATGTGTTGCATTTGATTTTAATATGATGATTTTTTAATTAATATATAAATAGTATTTTCCATTCCAATAATTTATAGTAATAAGAAAAATTTGCATGATTTTGTGATAAGAATATGGATGGAGTGTTCTGCATATGACAACATCTTAGCTAAATACTTGGATAGCTTACACGGAGTATCTAAGTTCACTACATTTTAAGTTAAGAAAATTGATAGAATAAGGTAATTTTTTATCAAAATCCTCAATTTTAGGAGAGTGAAACTTCAAAGGTAGAAGAGTGGTAGGTATAATTGTGAACAAGGTTCTAGTAAATCAAATCATCTTTCTTATTGCAAAGGATTATTCACTACTTTGGGATATATTTTTTAGTTTAGGATCCTATTGTCACAAAAAATTTCACCCTATAGTTTTTTTTTCAAGCCTACTCTAATATTTGGGTAACATTGGAATACCTTTAGGTTTGTAGGTTGCCTATCATAGATTTAGACCTCTAGATTTAAGTGCTAGCTCCTTAGATTTCTCTTTGCTTACTTATCACCTACATTAATTATTGCTTGGATGAAAAGGGATAGAATTAGAAATGAAATTAAACTAATATAAAGAGGTGATACACTAAAAATATATCCACTAGACTACCATACCATTTCACTAATAATTATGTCTCATAACATTAGTCTTAAAATGTTGAATTGCTCTAACATTAGTATTTAAAACATGAAGGTGATATGCATTGACCTACTCAAGGTGAGTGAACCAAAGGTAAAATTACACTTAATATGGAAAAATTAAATAGCTAAAATTCATGTAACTTTTTAGAGATATATCTACTTGTGCCAAACATGAAAGGGTTAAGAGAAAGTAAGGATAGACATTAATCACTTGACCTTTCACTATACACCACTTCATAAATAGAGATGAGATAGTTTGTGAAGCAAAAAAAAAATTGCATATCTTATTTAAAATTAAAATTAAAATATCAAACCAAAATGGATTTTCCATACCTGTGTGGAATTGAATACAAAATCAAAAATGGCTTGCATTTATAGAGTATGTGAGAAGAGAGAGATAGAGAATAGAAGTTTGAGGGTCATAATGCCACATGTCAAGGAATGAAAAATAGTTACATTAAAGAAGAATGAAATGGATAACATAGGTCTGGAAGACCTTTTTGGACAAGTGTATATCTAAAGAAATAAAAATTCCTCAAACTGACATGGGGTCTTCAAATGGTCTTCTTGAAAATTGCGTTAATGATAAGGCATCTCTTGACTGCCAAAAATTAGACTAGGGAGACATGAAACATGTGAAATATTTGATGGGGTTTATAAACATTCCATTATATTCATTATATGTGTCCCTAACTATTATCCATCTTTTAGACACTTATACTTACCATCTGTAGTCATTTATTATCCCTCTTGGCTTTATTATTCACATTTATCTCCCAAGTGGCCTTTATTTTCTCAACAAAATACATGAAAGAGGTGTTAGGAAACTTGTATATAGTCCCATTTCCTTCAATTCCATGAGCTAAACCTTAAAAATATCCCCAATTAAACTTTTCATCTTCTCATTTGGGAGTCACTCCTCATCTTCATTCTCTATCCAAGACTGCCTATCATGAATGGTGTATCAGAGGTGTTTATATGTATATATATTGTGATATATTAAATTATGGAGTTATAAAAAGTCTCTAATTTACCTTCCCAAATGATTCTCATTCTTCAAATATCTTTTGTACCTACAAAATTATCAAAACCTACCAAAAAAACCTATTTTAGATGTGTTCATATAAGTAGGATACTGACTAATTTGGTGTCCATGATCCTAAGAGAGTATTAAATAAGTTTTAAAAACTTATAGGGCCAAAATACTCCATATATATGCATCTTCTTTCCTATCTTCTCCATCAGGTACTAAACAAGGATTTATGAGGGTTTTAGCATGTTTTAGACTATTATAGATTATTCGAAAAACCCTAACTTACAAAATATTAAAAAATTACACAAATATAAAGTATAATACCATAATAAACTACCCATATCTCCTTGGGTCAAATTTATTAGTGTTCGTAAAGATGTGATCTCTTGAAGATAGCCTATCGAGCTTTAGAACACATTCTATATACCCCTGTCAAGGAATTGGGTCGAATATGACCACTCTATGTGATCCCATGAAAATAAATGGTTCTAAATAACCCTAAAATCCCCCTTTAACATCATAAAATTAATTATAGGGCTCATATTTCCTTGAAAGTTTACTTAGACACCTGTAGAGCTTATGCATAGTCTTAGACATAATAGACATGATTATACTTCAAGACTCTAACCACCTCTAAGTGGATTTTGAAGATTTTGAATGACTTTTAATGATTTTTATTATTAAAATCAACCTCAAGAATCATAATTCAATTAATTTAATATTCTCATTCTACCCCTTTCTCATATTTACATACTCTACCTGTAACTTTGGACAGTCTGGGAGTGCCCTCTATTTGAGATAAAATAGAGGGAACTTCCCCTATTTTCATAACTTTCCTAAGGATATGGGAGGTTATAATAATTATTTTAGGTGATTTTTACCAATTTTCAAGGCTTGGTGGACTCTACAAGTCCCTTAATATCATAATTTCCCAAGACAGACTTCCAAGACTGATGACTGTCTGCAAAGTTTAGATTCCTAGGTTGAGTGACAAGTTAGGACTTGTCTTTGATCTATTTTACTTCCTCCAATAAAATATGAATTAATTCATAAAATTTTAATAGTTTTATTATCATGATAACCATCATACACTCATGTTAATATTTACAAGCTTACATCTCCCTTTTGATAGAACCAAGCTTAGTCCAAAAACTATAGTAGACTATAGGTATTCATCTCAATTGAGATTGGAGGTTTCCTATAGGTGGTGACCTGAGTCACATCATTATGCCTCACTCTTTTATTTCTCCTTATTTATTTAGGTCATTTTCAACTTTCATAAACAATCATGTCTGCAAGATTTGCTCCTTATGTCTCACTATCAACATATTATGATCTATAGACTAACTGTAGATGCCAATTTAGAGGCCATGAGACCTATATGTGATGATTTATTATTAAAAATAAATTTCATCATCTTTACCCCTTCTTTAGGCTACTATAAACATTATAAACCAAATATATTCACTTCATTCCATTAAAACCATGGTTTCACTCGATACTATAGGTCACTGCAATTTTGGTTGATTTTAGTCATTCCAACACATTATTCTCTAAGTGTCATAGTACAAAACCTTCATGAGTTAGAAACCACTCAAAAACATTCCTTATTGATCAATAAATCAACTTTCCATGTTAAAAACATTACCCTTAGGCTTGGGTTACATGATGAACATAACTAGGCGTATCTAGACCTCATAACACTCTACTATGGAAGGATCAAATGTAGGCAAAATCCTAATTCAAATATACTAAAGTATCTCAAAAGCAAATTTCTCAGCCTATGGACATGTTTTTAGGTCTGTATGTAATGATAGTCTCACCATGATGTTTCTCTATCCTCCTAAACCTATTTGAAAGTCTCCATTGAGATTAAACACCCTCATATCATACTACTCAAACTTTTGATGAATACTCCATATAGGTGTTATTATAGGATGTAAGATAGTGTGGTAAGTTGGGTTCTCAAAAAAATATTTAAACCATTTGTAATTTTAAGTAACATTTATTTTCACTTTGGACACCTCTCACAACCTTTTAAATCTCTTATTGCATCAATATGATTGATCAGGGGGTTTTATTCACTTGACTATATATGATAGTCATAGGGAAACTAATTGTGTGGTGTTTCCAACTACATTTTACTCCATCAATGTTACTCTTGGAATTCAAATTTCAAAATAGAAATGGTAACCATTCTTAATAGAGTTTGGAGGCAAAAAATCTCCTTTGTCTTGAATATCAAAACAAGAAAAAACCATTGTAACTATTAAAAACTTACCTATAGATTGGTAATGGAGTTTCTCACTATCAAAAGAGATGTTTATGCCAAATACTTCACACCACATGTGTAAACTAAGTTGAATCCAACATGAAAATGTATAAAATATACTACAATTCCATATTCAACACTTGATATATAGACCAATCCAAATAAAAGAGAAAATTATAGGCCATGGGGATGTGCACGTAGAAAATAGTATAAAACCTTCTTAGCAATGGTTCATAAAGCATGGTGGACCAAACCTATAAATATTACCATGAATTTGGAGTATAAAAAGAGTATTTTCATCCCTCAAGTGCATTGTATCTGACTCAATCCTCTTATACATACAATGCAAAGATTGGTTGACCATTTTAGCTTACAAAGGAGAGTGATAAGGAAAACAAGATGTTTTTTTCCCATTTTTGAGATTTTCAAAGCTACCCAAGCATGGAATTGAGTTGATAAAACCTAAAGAGTCACTTTATAAGTCCTCCCATGTGCCAAACTATTGCATAGGCTATAAAATAGCTAAAAACCACATGAAAATACTTGATCTTCTTATTTTCAACATAACACCCACACTTATCATTCCAAGACTACCACCTCAGACAAGAATCTAACATATAGGATGTTAAAGTACACTTTTTAACACTTGTCCTCTATGTAAAATTATATTATTCTAATAAATGACTCAAAAAGACTTGATATTATATAAAATAACACTAAAGACTAAAAATGAATATGATCAAGGCTAAAGACACATTAAATGACTTAAATAGGACCATGGTACACATTTTACACCCTAGGGGACCCTATGGAAAGTTTAAACTACTTATGGGGTTTACCTTACTTTACTTGTGGTCAACTAAGACAAAAAAAATTGCGATTTCCTAGGGGTGGTAAGCCAGCTATGATAAATACCATTAGCTTCATCCTATAAGTTGGGATATGGAGTCACCTATACATAGATTGGACACTAAATTGCCTCTGAAATAAGACCAAACAACAAGAATCATAAACACAAGATAAGAAACTAAAACACACAAAGCCACATACTATGCAAACATAAGTGTGTTCTCAAGAACACTTATATAAACACAAAACAAACTCAAACAAACTATCTTAAACACAAACTAACCTGAATGAATCTATTTCTCCTAGATCAAAGGGAAAGTTAAAACACTTCTTGTTCCATGCAATAGAAGAATACATGAAGCATGTTTCCATTTAAATCTTGGCATTGATGCTTCCATCTCCTTCATGTTATTTTTCAATCTCCTTAGCATGATACTCAATGTAATCAATGTAGATACAAACATATCACCTATGAAGGTGAATTCCTCTTGTACTTCAGCAACCTCAACCTTCTCATGAGAATCCTTAGCTATAACTTCCCATGGTGCTTCATCAAAAAATACTTCCTTGACTTCCATGGTATTTTGAGATAGATCATATTGCTCACCAGCAATGATCTCCTTAAGGTAATAAAGGAGATTTGTATAGTCCATCCAATCTTGATCATTGTCCTCCATGAAAACCTCTTGCTCTATATTTTTATGTACTTGGCCCAAAACTTTGAAAATTTATTCAAGATCTTGGAAAATCCTCATTTTCTATTATTAATCATCCTTGATATTTTCCTCTTTGAGACCCACCACCTCTTCAAATTTATCTCCTTAGTCCTTGAGCACTTGATCAAATTCAAAACTAATTGCAACTTCAACAACTTGGGATGTCATAAGATCTTCTTTTGAGAATACAATACCAAGAGGTAAGGTAGCTTCAAGAGTGTCTTGAATGGAAACAAACTCCTTATCAGTTATAATATCATTAACTCCACTTCAAAATCTTGATACCTCAAGAATTATCATGTTGTACTTTAAAGGACAAAACATTTTCAACAACATTGTCAACTTAGATAATGGGAGGTATAAGTTCTTGCTCCTTATCATGGACATCAACTAACTCAGTAGATATGGAGTCCTTCTCAAGCACTTCTTTCATAATTTGACTACACTCTTTGTAGATAGCTAAAACATGACCTTTAAAATCTTCTCCTCCACTCAATAAGGTTGAATTGCACTTGTTTTTACCAAAGGGGGTCCCTATGGTGATTTCTTCTTCATAGTCACTTGAAGCATCTTCTTGATCAGATATGGATTGAGCTTGTTCTTTTTCATTTACCTCCCAAAATATAGGTTCTCCTTCAAGAAGGGATGACATGGGAGGGTGATGGATAGGCTCATGGGTTGGAGAGAGAGTATAAAATGTGATGGAGGGTTCATGAATGGGTTTCAGAATGGAGCCTTTTTGAATGAACTCATAGGGGAAAGGCAAATTGGGTTAGCCAATAATAAATAAACCTTATTTCAAAAAAAATCACTTTACTTATATCCTTCTTGAGTCTCTTTAATAATTTCAAGCTCATTTTCAAACTCTTTATTCTCCCACATTCTTAGTCTATATATTGAGCATTGAAAACAACATTTTTCCAAGTACAAATTATCATTGATATTATATTGGTTTTATTTTTAAAATTCATTCCACACATCCATTAAATTTTAAAAAAAACATCTCAATCACTCCATGACATGGTTAGCGAGCACATCAAACTCTTTATCCCATGTTCTCATCTTTTCTTCACTATCTAGTAAGCTTGGCATGAGTGACAATAAGGACTTGGTATGAAATAGGATTGAAGTAGGAGGAAGAATGTAATAGTGGGGATTGTGATGAGATTCAATTTGTCAAACTAAGAGTTCATATTTTACTTCAAAATATCTTGATCTCCAATCAATAGGATTATCTGATTCCTCATGACAAGACTGATATGAATCAAGTTGAGATGGATATGGAGACACTTATTGAAAAGGATAGTAGGATTCATATTGGGGTTCATAGAAAGGTACTTATTGATACTCTTCTTGATATCCTTCCTCATAGGCTTCTTCATAGGGTTTCTCAATAACATGATGTTCATATGGAGAAGGGATATGATGGTTATATGGCTTTCACAACTCATAAAACTGATATAAATTTTGATAGGGATATTGAGGGATATAACATGGGTCATAAAAAGGTTGATAAGGAGGTGCATAGTATGTATTATCATCATATACATACATATCAACTTCATGAGTTAAATAAACAACAAGACTTGATCAAAATATTTAATAATATATACATGGGATTCTCATAACTATAATATTTCATTTGGAGTCACCATTGGTGCTTGCTCAAATGCTTCCAAAACATGATAAGAGGAAAGACACACCAATAATATTTCAACTCTTTTGGACCTTTGTCCCACAGAGCATGCCAAAATTATTATCACTAAATCTTGCACCCTAGATTTGGTTGTTTAAGATTACTCTAAGATTTGGGCAACATTATAATACCTTTAGGCCTATGCATTGCCTATGGTAGAGGTAGGCATCTAGGATTAAGGGATATCTCCCTAGATTTCTCTTTTATTTATTATCACCTACACTAACCATTGATTGGATGAAAAGGGATATAAGTAGACATGAAAATAAACTACTCTAAAGAGGTGATACACCAAAAAGATATACACTAGAATACCATACCATTACACTAAGAATCATGACTCACAACATTAGTCTTAAAATCTTGAATTGATTTAACTGTAGTATTTCAAACATAGAGGTTATATGCATTGAACTAATAAAGGTGAGTGAATCAGATGTCAGATTACACTTAAGAGAGACAAATTCACTAGTTACACTTCATATGACCTGTTAGAGAGAGATCTACTTGTGTCAAACATGAAAGGGTTGAGAGAAAGCAAGGATAGACACTAATCAATTGACCTTTCACTATACACCACTTCAAACACTTATAAAAGATAGTTTGTGAACTTCAAACCAAATTTCATATCTTATTTCAAAGGAAAAGCACAATATCAAACTAGTAGGGCTTTGCCATACTAGGTGTGGAATTGAATACAAAAGCCAAAATAGCTTGCATTTATAGAGTATTTGAGAAGAGAGAGGGAAAATAAGTTAAAGTGTCATAATTTCACATGTCAAGGCATAAAAAACTTGTTACGTTATAGAAGAATGAAATGGATAATAGAGGTGTAGAAGGCCTTCTTGGACAAGTGTCTCTCTAAAGCATTAAAAACTCCTCAAACTAGCATGGGGTCTTCACATGGTTTTCTTGAAAACTACCTTCATGATAAGTCACCTCTTGACTACTCAAAAATAGACTAGGGAGACTTGACAGATGTGCACTATCTGAAAGGGTTTATAAAAATGACATGATAATCATCATATGCATCCCTAACTATTAGCCATATTTTGGACACTTTTACTCACCATCTATAGTCATTTATTATCCCTTTTGGCCTTATTTTTCACATTTTTAACCCAAGTTGCCTTAAGTTATTCAAACAAATCCATGGAAGAGGTGTTAGGACACTTGGATAGAGTTCCCTTGCCTTATACTCCATGAGCTAGAATTTAAAAAGATCCCTAATTAGACTTCTCATCTTCTTATTTGGTAGTCACTCCTCATCTTCATTCTCTGTCCAATATTACTTGTGATGATTAGTGTATAAAAGGTGTTTTTACACCTATTTATAGTCATATATGGACATATGTATTTATAACAAGTCTCTACTTGACCTCCTAAAATGATTCTCATTCTTTAAATCTCCTCTGTACCTACAAAATAATTAGAACTTACCAAAAAAACATGTTTTAAACTTGTTTGTATAGGTAGGGTATAGACCAATTGGGTGTCCATGAGATTGAGATATTCTTAAACAAGTTTAAAATACTTTTAGGTCTAAAATACCCAATCTAGATTCATCTTCTCTCCTATCTTCTCGATCAGGTGCTAAACAAGGGTTTAGGAGGGTTTTAGCATGTTTAAACTGTTAAAGTTTTTAATAAAATATTAACATCCAATATCTTAAAAAATTACACAAATATAAAGTATAGGAAACTAATAAACTTACAATATATCCTTGGGGAACCATGCTTGGTGTCCATATAGATGTGGGCTTTTGAATATAGCCTATTAAGCTTTAGAATGAATTCTACATACCCCTATCATAGAATTGGGTCAAATATGACCACCTTATGTGATCATATAAAAAAATGGTTCTAAATCATCCTAAAATCCATCTTGAAGGTCATAAAATTCATTTAAGGGTTCATATTACCTTGGAAGTGAACTTAGACCCATGTTGGGCTTAGGCTTAGCCCTAGGCCTAATAGGCTTGATTGTGATTCATGAATTATGCCCACTTTTGAGTAGCTTTTAAGGACTATGAGTGAATTTAAATGATTTTTAATATTAAAATAAACCTAAAAAATCATAATTAAATTCATTTAAAAATCTCATTCCACCCCTTTCTCATATTTACATATTCGACCTACAACTTTAGACTATCTAGGAGTGCCCTCTATCTGAGATAAAATAGAGGGAAATTACCCTATTTTATTGATTACCTAAGGCTATGGGAAGCTATATTAAGTATTATATATGATCCATACCAATTTTTAATGCTTGGTTTCCTCTGCAAGGCCCACAATATCATAATTTTTAAAGAAAGACCTTCAGAACTCATGATTGTATGTAGGGTTTGGAGACCTAGGTTGAGTGACAAGTTAGGACTTATTTTTGCTCTATTTTATTTCCTATAATAACATATTAATTTATTATTACCACTTTGATAGTTTTTTTATCATTATCACCATAATATATTCATTCTAACCTTACCAAGATTAAATCTCCCTTTTGCTAAAACTATGCTTAGTCCAAAAAATGTAACAAATTGTAGGTATTTATCTCAGTTGAGATTAA
Source organism: Torreya grandis (assembly GCA_037957365.1). Lineage (NCBI taxonomy): Eukaryota > Viridiplantae > Streptophyta > Pinopsida > Cupressales > Taxaceae > Torreya > Torreya grandis. The sequence goes on along the minus strand of JARHVA010001352.1, from coordinate 2,593,654 downwards.
AGGTTTCCTATATGTGGTGACATAATTCAAATAATTATGCCTCACTCTTATATTTCACCTTATTTCATTATTTCATTTTCAACTTTCATGAATAATCATCTCTACAAGATTTGATCCTTATGTCTAACTATCAACATACTGTGATTTGCAAACTAGCTATAGATATCAATTTAGAGGTTATGAGACCTATAGGTGATGATTTATTCTTGACATTAAATTTCATCCTCTTTTCCCCTTGTTGAGGCTATTAAAAAAATTCCAAACCAAATAGAGTCATGTCATTCCATTGAAACCATAGTTTCACTCCATACTTTACAATAGTCTTGGTTGATTTTAATCATTCCAACATAGTATTCTTTAAGTGTCATAGGACAAAACCTTCTTGAGTTGAAAACCACTCAAAAATATTCCTTATTGATCAGTAAACCAAATTTGCATGTTTAAAACATTTACCTTAGGCTTAGACTACATGATGAATACAACTAAGCTTATACCTCAAAACACTTTACTATGGAAGGATCAAATATAAGGCAGAATCCTCATTTAGAGATACTAAGGTAAAGTGTCTCAAAAGTAACTTTCTTAGTCTATGAACATCATTTTAGGTCCATATGCATATGACAGTCTCACCATGATTCTTCTCTATCCTCTTAGACCTATTTGAAAGTTTCTATTGAGATCAAACACCCTCATATCACACTACTCAGACCTCTGATGAATATTGCCTGTAGGTGCTAATGCAAGTTGTAATACAGTGTGCCAAGTTGGGTTCTCACAACCAATATTAAACCATTTGGAAAGTTTAATCACATTTATTTTAACTTTAGAAACCTATCATAACCTTTTAAATCTCTTGTTTCATCAATATGACTAATTAGGGGGTTGTCTTTACTTGATTATATATGACAGTCATAGGGAAATTGATTGTGTGGTGTTTCCAACTATGTTTTACTCCATCAATGTTACTCTTGGGATTAAACTTACAAAATATAAACTAGTAACCATTCTTAAGAGAGGTTAGAAACAACATTTCTCTTTTTCCTTAAGATCAAAATAAGAAAACAATAATTGTAACTATTAAAACCTTGTCTATCGATTGGCAATGGAGTCTCTCACTAGCAAAAGATATGTTTATGCCAGCTCTTTTACACCACATGTGAAAACTAAGTTGAATCTATCATGAAAATGAATAAAATATCCTATAATTCCATGTTAAACACTTTATATTTATGATCTAATGTAAACAAAAGAGATAAATATAGGCCATGGGGATGTGTATGCAGAAAATAGGAGTAGACCTTCTTAGCAATGGTTCATAGAGCATGGTGCACAAAACTTGTAACTCTTGCCATGATGATGGAGTAGACAAAGAGTATTTTCATCCCTCAATTGATTTAGCTCTAACTCATATCCTCCTATCCATATCATGTAAAGATTGGTTGACCATTCTAGCTTGTAAAGGAGAGTGAGAGGGAAAACAGGACATTTTTTGTCATTTTTGAGCTTGTCAAAGTTGCTCAAGAATGGAATTTGGTTGATATAACCTAAATAGTCACTTTATAAGTTTTCCTATGTGTCAAAACTATTGCATAGGTCGTACAACAACTAAAAACCACATGAAACTTCTTTATCTTCTTGTTTTTAACATAACACCTATAGTTATCAATCCAAGACTACCACCTCTGACAAGAATCTGACATGTAGGATGTTAAAGTACACTTTAGAACACTTGACCTCTATGGGAAACCATACTATTCCAATAAATGACTCAAAATGACACTAAGGACTAAAAATGAATATGATCAAGGCTAACAACAAATTAGATGATCTCACTAAGACAATGGTACACATTTTACACCCTATGGGAACCTAAGGCAAGTTTAAACTACATAGGGGGTTGACCTTACTTAACTTGTGGTCAAATAAGTCAACAGGTCCCATATATTATTTTTGGTCTCATGGATGTATTTAAAATATATTTTATCTGCATATGTATATTCAATTCACTATTTTAAAAAATACAAATTTTCATCTTGATTCATCATATTATATGCTTGGTGTTTGTCTCCCATTTTTTGTTGAGCCTCTCATTTGCTTCCCTTTAAATTGCAAAAGTTGGTATGGGAGTGGATCATGAATTTTTTCATGTTTTACTACCATTTTATGATACTATCTAGTTTTTTAAGAGTGAGTACAGCTTCAACCCTTAAATTCTATCAAAAAAAATGAAAAACTAATAACATTTAAATTCTAAAAATACTATGAATATGTTTGGTACCGTAAAGCATTATCAAAACAATGTAGTATGTCTATATATGTATGATGACACATTCTTATTTTACTTAATTTACCACCATATATGCTAGAGAGTTATCAATTATGTTTTTAGACAGTTTTCAATGATGTCATGGAGGTATTTTGGTGAGTGGATAGAGTGTTTTGATAGCCTAAGTAACAATGACAAAGTGTGTAATGTGATTGTCCTAGTGTGCTTGAAGTTGGCTGGGTTGATCTTCAGAGTTTACATGATTAAGGATGTTCAAAGATGAGTATGATGAATTAAAGATATTAAATGGGTCCATAAGATGTTTTACATGATTTGAGATCTTTTATATACAATTTTAATTCATCTGGTAGTCCATAGTTTTCATTTAGATAGTTTAGGTCTAGTGGCAAAAAATCTAAGTAGGAAGTTTGATGATGACATAATTTCCACATGTGGATGATTAAATGGGAGTTAGTTATATGGTTTTGATCGCATTATTCCATATTTATTATTTTCCATATCTAAATTAATTTGATGAATCATGTCAAAACATATGCTTATGAAAATTTGGGCTCCTAGGTAGTTTGACTGTGTTTTTCCATACTTAGCCAATTTTGTAATCTGGAAAGAAAATTCAAGAGATAATTTTTATGGTGTTATATCTTACACATGTGAAGGTATCAATATAAAATAATCATATGGGTTTTTTCAATTTTTATCATAGTTTAGTTTTTCTAAATTTTAGATCATACGATGAAGCGCATCAAAAGATATGCATGTTCAAAGTTAGTCTCCTAGACAAGTTCTAAGCATAGTGGGCTCTATGATAGAAGATTTTAAGAAGGAATTTTAATGGAATTATATCTCACATGTACAAAGTTTCTAGGATCAATTTTTTATATGGATGGATTCTCCTTTGAAATTTGATCATGAGATCCAAATTTGAGATCATGCATTTAAGTGCAGAAGAAGTTATTGAGATTCAAAGTAGGCTTTACAAGCATATTGCAGTTGGTCCATATACTTAGTCAATTTGCATAATGTTAAAGATATATACCTAGTATATATCCAAAGATACATGGGATTTTATACTTATATATCCAATGGAGTGCATATATTCAAATGGGTTATTGTGACATGTATTTATCAAAGTTAAAGATGAGGTCTAAATCAAGATCTTACGGTACATGAGTGATCATATAGATCAAGATCAATAGTGCATATTAAGTGAGATGGAAATAAATGCATATGGTTTAATGACTAATTAAATTTATATGATAATTATCTAATGGTGAGTTTATTTTTGTATATATTGATTGAATGGTGTGTGTTGATTGTTAAAGAACTAGTTGATCTACAGAGATCAATGGAGTGCTTTGAGTCAACATTTCAAGATTACACAAGATGAGGTCAAAGTGACTGAAGTTTAACATTTGGAATTTTTAATCTACGTGTTAAATATCAAACAATATTGATAGTTCATATTCAATTTTATTTGAGATGATATGATATGTGAGCATTGTGTTCAAAGGTCAATTGTGACTATTTTTATTTGAATTTATAAAGGAAAAACCAATGTCTAGTTTTTGGCTATAACTTTCAATCCAAGATGAATTTGCTCATGTAGTAAAAAGAAAAGTGGTAGAGGATTTTAAGGTGAATATTTAAATATGTATTTGTAATTATGTACAGACAAAGATATGGTACTCTAAAATTAACTATGTTTTCATATATGTTTTATAAGTGACCTGAGAAGGATATTTGAGATTGTGTTGATGTTATTTCGATGTATCATGATGACTTAGATATTTAGGAGTGTTTTATAATCCATTATGATGATATATATGGATTTTAAATGTGTGATAAATATATTTTGAGTATGAATAATGCTTAATAAGTTTATTGTATGTTTAGGAATGGTGTTCCTATATATAAGGTCTCTGTTTGAGTTGATTGAGCATACACATAGGTGAGCTAAGATGACTGTGATAATTTGAGGATGATTAAGGGGACATAAGTAGTGAACCCATGTATTTTTAAATTGGTCCTATATTCTTTTTTTTCTTGAGTTTATGTTAAATGGGTGAATGGGTTTACATAAGACCTATATGTGCTACAAGGGCCTTATTAAAAGGTGTAATTCCTTAAGGGTGACCCATAGATGTTATGTCTGACCTTAGAAGATTTTTTTGAAAAATTTATTCATGTAAGAGATGAATTAAGGTATAATTAATTTCTAATGGCTGACTAAGGTGTTGATTATCAATAATGCTCTATAAATAATGGAACAAAAGATGATGGTTTCTAGACTTGTAAGTGAGAAACATGGGAGAGATTTGAGAGAGGATTATGTGTGTGGATTATGGAGAGGATGGGTAGAGTGCCTTGAGGATGAGTTGATTATCATATAATTTTGAATAATATTTTACAACCTATTGGTCATGTTTCTATTGGTAGAATAGTGCTCTTGTATATTTAGTGAGAGCGAAGGTAAAGTGTGATAATCAGAGGTCCATCATCAGGTTTTGAAGACATAAATGAAAATTTGGATGTATTCATATGTGTTTTTGTGGAAGATTATCATCTAATGTGGTTGTATCCACCTTTCAAGGTGAAACTTTCTAAAAGGTCTGGTTATTATTACAACTCAGCTAGATAGGTGTGGTAGCACCTTGTGGGATTGTAGTCTCACTAAATAGGGATTGTAGTTAATTGATCATTTTTAGATGGTCTAAATTAGATCTTGTTATTATATATAGTATTCCAATTACAATTTCCATTGGGTTTTATTCTCCAAGAGAGTTTCTCACGTATGTCATGTGTTATGTGATTAATCTTGAATTGTCTCTCTTACTCATTAATATGAATGGTGTGTATGCTTCATGAATACTTGTGGTAACTGATTAAGTGTTTGTAAAGATCAAAATTGAAGTTGGATTATTTGGGATCACTAATTCATCCCCCCTCAATGATTTTACCCATGACAATATATCATTTATATTTGATATAAATAAACATTCACATTAATCTACATTGTCAAATCCTATTTATAATACTTGATTTTGATTCATGGAATTATATTGTAATCACCACATTCTTATTTTAAAAAATCATCTATTATAAGTAAACCTATAATTTTTTAGGAATAACTTATTTCTATTACTAGGTAATGAGGGTTATGAGGATCCTCTACCATTTATTTATTTATTTTTATAGGTAATGAGTAGTAAAACTAAAATAATTATAAAAGTACATGATTTAAGCTTCATTATGAAAAAAATGGTATTTTACACAAAACATAAAAATATTCACACATGTTTATTAGTATTATTAGATAGGAAAGGGATATAAAAGGTAACTTTATATACTTAGGATTGGCAGGAAGGCATTATCAAAATAGGATTGGAGGAGTAGTTTTATAGTTGATTTTGTAACTCATCACAACCCCCAACTGAATGTGTTTCTATTATTTGAGAAATATAAACCTTTTCAAATGGATCCATAGTTCTCAAAATTTAAATGGTTCTATTTTACTTGTCCCTTATTTTTTTTAAAAACCAAAATTATCTTATATCCTCTTCCATTTCCTCTCTTTAGTTGTTTCATTATATTTCTCTAGTCCCCTCCAATTAGGAATGAGAAAATAAATAATAGGAGGTTGATATGTTATGTAAATACAACTCAAACTCTTTATTTTTGCCACATCAATATATTTAGTGACTCTTTTAAGAGTTGCCATGAAATTATGCATTGAGAATGGCTCATTACTTTTCAATTCAGGGGTAAGTTCTTTCCATCTAACTAAAAAATCATTGTAAGTTTCTTGAACTATTTATGTGAGTAATGCAAATTAATAATTTTGGGCCTCTATTTGTTCTATCCAAGTTCTTATATCTACCTCCCTTTTATTCATTAATGCTATCAAATTTGCTTTTATCAAATCTAGCCTAGTAGCCTCCCCTCTAATCATTAATGTGGTTTATTTATCTTTCTCATGATACTCATCTAATTCCTCGCCTCTTTCTTTCTCATTGGCAAGATAAGAAGTAAAGTATCTGAAAATCACATCACCCAAATACATGTTTGGGTTCTATTATTGGTCATGAATAACATCATAGTTGTGTATATAAAATTCATATAATTAATTTTGATCCTTAGGAGTTCCACTATTGTATATTACAAAGATGGAATGAGGATCACTTACTAGTTAAATGGGTATGTCACAATATAATATCATGAAATATAATTTAAATATCTACTCCTTAATTTACATAACATATACTCTTGAAAAAGGTCTACAACTTAATATTTTTGTAATGTTAATTGATTCAAATCTTTTACCTTATTTTTTTAGTTTTAAAATTTATGACTCCACATATTTCACAGCCTTTAAATTTATTTTTCATCTCTTAATTGACTATACTAATGATGAAATCAAATATACATAGTATATATTTTAACATCCCTTTTCATGGATAATTCTTCATGACCGAGCTCTTTAGTTTGAGTGGAAGTTGTTGAAAAAATCTTTCAGGTCTAATTCTTCATGTGATGCCACCAGGTACAACTGATTATACCACAATGATATATGTAGGTATATTATGTTGTAGTATTTCCACAAGGATATATGTAATACCTTGAGAATGGCTCATTCCTTTTAAATTTATGGGTAAGCTCATTCCATCTAACTAAACAATCATTTTAGGTTTATTTAACTTTTTTTTTAATCAAGGACATGTACTATTTTTGGTCCTCTATTTATATTGTCCTAGTTCTTGTAGCTACCTCAATTTTATTTATTAATGAAATCCAATCTACTTCTATCACATCTGGCATGATAAAATCCCCTATGATCATTAATGTGGTTTATTTCTCTTTCTCATTATACTCATCTAATTCCTCACCTATTAATTTCTCATTAAAAAGATAGTGTATGAAATCAAAAAAATAAAATGTCTATAAATCAATCCTAGATTGGAGAAGATAGAGCATACGTACACTTCATATTGGGAATACATTTGTTAATTAGGAGCATGACTAATATGAGGATCTACTAGACCTAATTAGGGGATCTCTTAACATAATACACCATGATAAGGAAGGTTTCAAAGCCTTCAATCTAACATAATCATGAAATAACCCTAAGGGGGTTCTAAGTTTTGATATTTCACCTAATTTAATAACAATAAAAGTAAATATAATCTAGTGTTCACCAAGGTTTGTAGCATAAAGTGGGGGTTAGAAATAATAAAACTAAACATGCATAGAAGACATATAATCACATTAATGTATACAAAATCTTAATACATGAAAGAGAAGAAAAAATTCATTATATATCTACTCTTATAAAGGAAAAATAAAGTTAGGAATACTTACCTTTGAAGATGAAGCCATCGAACCTCAATCTCTCCCTTGGCCAAGGTGTTTCACAAGAAGTTATTGTGGTATGTAAGGATGATAAATACAAATCAACTCTAGGATATAAAACCTATCGATACATCCAAAATAATTATCCATAAGACAAGATCCATATCTCTAAAAAATGTATGGAACCCTAAGCTTTACTTCTCAAGTAGAATGCTCAATAAGCAGATGTTGATTCACTCTTACTTATTTTTGTTTCTCATTGATAAATGATGGAAATGAACTTGTATTTATAGGTAGATATTTCCATAAACCCTTATGAAAATTTTGGCCAATAGTGTCAACCCAGTCAAACTAGTGTAATTCTAGACAATGATTCACTAGGTCATGAGCTAGGTTAGCCAAATATCAACTAGCTCCTAAGTGAAAAATATTGCAAAAATATATAGGGTCAACCCAATCGACCCAATACAATTGACTGACAAAAAGGGATTTAGGTGAGGTATAAGAGGATGAAATGTAGAAACTACCTAGAATGGGTACAATAGAGAAGACCAAGCTTAAGTTAAACAGTCTTAGGAGACAAGTATGTAGATAATAAATGGAAAAAAGGACAATAATCCTACAAAACACCAATAGTTTACCCATCCCTTTCCCAATGTACACCTTAAGACATGCACTTAGAGAGATTGATACTTGATGGGTTCTTATAAGATAAAAAGTGTCAGTAATTGATAAAATTTTGAAAATATTATGTGTATACATATGCCCCACTTGAGTCTCATCACGTGCCAGGTGAATGCAACATAAGATGGTGTTTTAAGAAATATAACATGAAAACACATAATGTTGATGCTAATTAAAGTGTAGTAAGCATCAAATAAGATAAAGGAAAGGAAAAAATTAAAAAACACATACATTTACTTACCTTATTATTGTATATAGAGAAGTAAATTACAAGAGAAGTAAAGGCATCTAATGTGAAGAACACTAGGCAAACTTGTAGAAGTTAGTGCAAAAAATAGCCAAAAATTGAAATTTTTGGAAGATAGGCATATGCTAGTGGAAAATAATCTCTACGATGTCATGATTATAGAACATTTTATGGTTTAAAAAATGAGTTAGTAAAACTAAAGATATGATCAAAATAAGGAATCCAATGGAAGATAAATAAAAGATTTGAATTGTGAAAAGTGATTTTAAATAGGGTGAAATGAAAGTCATTTTCTATTTTTGACTTGTGAAGGAGAGAAAAAGAGCTTTGAGACACCAAATGAGCTATGATGGTGAGGATATGATACGCTAGATGAGAGGGATCTCAAAAGGTAGTAGTAGGTGTAGGATAGGTAAGAATTTGATAATTTTAACTAGTTTTTGAATATTTTAGTGTTTTAAGTGTGTCTTTATAAATTTGTGTTTTTAAGCATTTCTAGACATCAAAATGAAACTAAATCATATGTTATGGGTAGGAAAAACTATTTATGGAAATGGGTTTAAAGGGTTTCAGGAGAAAACTTCTAGAAGGCACCTTTTTGTAGAATCTGAGGGGTCAGTAAGGAAAAACAACTAGGTCAACCCAATAGGATGCAATTTGGCAAAATCCACACTACTAATCCAGTAGGTATGTGTCAACCCTATAAATTTTGTAGACTATTGACCCAGTATAGTTTTTCAACTGAGTGTAAAAGTCAAGTATGACAATGCAATACTCAGGGGTAGGAAAAACAAGGGGGTTGATGTATATTTTTAAGTCAACTAGGTCAAAAATAGGGAAATTTTGGTCAAACTAATTTAACTAAAGAAATAGAATAGTAAGGAAATGTGTGCAAGTGAAAAAGTGTTAGAATGACCAAATAAGGGTGATTAGGCAAAAAATAGGTTTAAATGAATAAATTAAAGTGGTTTAGGCTTATTTTTATTAAAATTTTAAAAAGAATGTATTTTGACTATACATGACATGGAGGATCTAATACATCTTTTGTTATTTCTTAATTGCAAGGATGACCCAGATTCTAGCATTTGGTAGATGCATCATTGCTACCAAATATATTAGAGTGCTTGATGATAGAGGATAGGATAAGAATGGTCTCTATAGACTTAGGTGGCATAGCAGAGATGTGTAGGATACCCCTAAGCTCAAATTTTTTAGTCATGTTCTTGTGATGTTGGGAATGATTAACTAACACATTTAGGTGGGAAGTGGAGGGGGATACAATAAAGGTGGTTATCACCCTAGAGGATGTACATACCATCCTAAGATTGTTGATAGTAGGGATACATGTGAGTACCAGTATACTAGATAATGAAGATGAGAGGAGAGACTTAGTTATATGGGTTATAGGCTTAGAGAGGATATATTTAGGTTGGAGAGTGAGTATGTTTGATGTGTATACCTCATAAGTTCTAAATATATATAATGTTGTGATAGGTCTTGTGATATTATGAGTGTTGTACCACAAGTTAGATGGTAAGGTACCACTCTTCATGATTGCCTTAAGTTGGATGATACTGAAGGAGAGGGTGTTATATGACTTAGGATCTATCATCTGGGTATAACTCATGTAAGATATGTATGGATTATTATCTAGAGTGAATAACTTGATTAGATTGATCATATTAATAATAGCCTAGATCTATGAGAGGTTCCCTATGTATAAATGAGCTAGGTTGCCCCATACGGTTGATGATAGGTCACTTCAAGTATAGAGATGAAGATAAGACCAAGTAGCACAGGCCATTCCCCACATGCTAATATTGTGGATAGTAAGATAGATATATATAATATGGTAGACATATGGGCACATTGATATTACATGGCCTACTAGGGACATAGTTACACTAGATTTAGCATAGATGGAGGTGGCAGGGCACTACACATGGTAGATGAAGCCACATTTAATGGCATGAGTACTAGCGTAGATGGGTTTGCCTCACCTAGTGCTTCTAATATTGGTGCCCATGTTTTTGTCTTGGCATGTTAGAGAGCCATAAGGGAGAGGAGGAATAGGGCCACTAGTGGTGAGGTCAATGCTTAAGCCATGTCATGAGATATCATGGATTAGTTGAGCACATTAGGTAGTAAAGCGAGAAAAAATGGGTACAAAGGTAGGAGCACTAGAGGTATCACCACTAGCTCTATAGTAGGATGAATAATGACCACTAAGAACATGATGTCAATGGAGGTAGGAGTAATAGGATATAGTAGAGATAGTAGATGTCTTAGATGACTTAGTAGGTAGGCTAGAGCAAATTTGGACTATAGAGAGGCCACTCAGATGTATGCTAAGATAGAATCAATCTATGATTGTAAGAGGTGATCGATAGAGGAGGTTATTAGAGGTTACAAAAATGGGAAGATTGTGCTCGACAGTCATGCAGATGGAAAGATAGTGGTGGCCAACACACAAATAGGTAAATAAAGATGATTAAATTGTTACTTAAGTTTATTTAAAATATAATAAAGATAGATAGATTTGTAGATATATCAATAATCTAATATCTATCTAGTGTGGTTTTTTTTAAGGTGTGGTAAAGGATGAGGAGATTAGATGGGGGTCCCTATTGAGAGGAGTACTCCATAATGTCTTGGATGAGGAATTGATGCCATATGACCCTACTTCACTAGAAGACCCTAGGGTGCCATCTATTTTAGCTTAAGAGAGTTGGTTTAGACTATCTAGAGAGAGTGTGAGGTAGATACAAGCATAATGATAGGGGATGCATCCAACAGTAGATATGGGTGCAAGAGAGACATGACCATGGTAGGTCCTAGCTGAGGAAAGAGTTATACATCTAGCTATAATAACATAGATGACACAAGCACATGCCCAGGATAGATTGATACAAGCACCAGTCCTGACCCATTGACATAAGTATAATAATAAGAGAGAGTGACACACATAATGACCTTGACCCATATAAAATAGGTACAAGAGTAGGAGAGAGAGAGACATCTAGTTACCCTAGCCTATTTGGCATAGGTGAAGGCTCAGGTATCTCATCTATAGGGATAGGTGTTGGGATTGATATCTTAGACAACCTCATTACAATATTATGTTCAAAGGGGTTAGACCAAGGAATCTATATGCAACATGGATAGGCCACAGGATAGGTAGGATGGGGCCCAACCATAGAGATGGATCATTATATATGATTATATTAAACTCATGATATATATATGTATGTATGTATGTATGTATGTATATATATGTGTGTGTGTGTGTGTGTATGTATGTATGTATGTATATATGTATGTATGTATATATATATATATGTACATAAATACATATATATATACATAAATATATATATAACACATGTATTTATCTTTTATTGTATATGATATAGGAAATATATGAGGTGAGGTTTATTTTCTAACATTATGTAGGACACATGCATGGTTAAAAAGAAACAAGCAAAAAGGACTTGGTAAAATATAATCAATCAAAACTATACTAGACACTATTTCAAGCTGGGAAATGTGTAAAAACAAGAAAATGACTAAGTATAAAGAACCAAAGGGTGGTAAAAAATATGGTAAAATGAAATTTTTTTAAACCAAAAAAAATATTTAGTACCAAATTAAAACAAATACAATTACACTAAATCATGTTGGGAAGTATGAAAATAATGTAATAAAATGGAAAATCATGTAAAAGGAACAAAAGGTATAACAAAATTCAAAGTAAGTTATTCAATCATACTAAATCATGTTGGGAAGTATAAGAGTAAAACAAAATTGGAAAAAATTGGTCTTAAATGTATCACACTAATTCAAGCTGAAAAGTATGAAAATTCAAGAAATGGTTGAATTCTTACATGAAATTGGAAAATAAGAAGATAAAAGAGAAAGAAAAATGAAGTAAGCATAAAACATACCAAATCAAGTTGAGAAGCATGTAAATGATGTGTAACCTCACGATCAATCACATATTATCTCATATTTGACACATGTAATTTTGATTGTGACTTGGAGTATTGGAAAAGTTTATGTGAGTAGGAATAGGTCCTATTCATGGTCTTACACTGAAACTCACAAAGAGAACACCAATGAGGTGGAATAAAGGTGAAAATATAGTAACAAAGGATGTGGGTAATAACAAGGTAAAATGGTGGAAATTTTTTAGGATGGTTAGGTCCTATCCATGGTCTTACAATGCAACTCACAAATAGAATCCCAAGGGGAGTGATTAGTGAACAAAAAAATATTTCTCAAGAGGAAATATGAGGAATCTAGGGAATGAAAAAGGGAATGTAAAAAGCATAATTTAGGCATCTTATAATAAGACCTTAGGAGATAGGAGGCATACTAAGGAAATGAGAAGCCACTAAGTGACTAATGACCATCAATGTACAAAGGAAACCTATTCACTATAGACACTTAAGCTTTGTTTGAAAATAAGCATACTACTAAGATAAACTCATGAAGGTAGATTGGTATAGAAAAATTAAAATGGACATACTTTCCCATGATGTGCTCCCCATTCCTCAAGACCCTTTACAAAGTTATCAATGTACTATAAAGAGTGGGTACTTGCATGAGAAAGTACGTAGCACGAAAAGATTTTTTATTCTCATTTTATAATCTACTAGCCTATCGTACCCCAATGGACCTTGGATCTACCATGAGGCCAATTGTGTAGTTTTATATTTAACTATAAAAAGGATATTTGCTTTGAATCACATCTTTTTGTGTGATTTGAATTTTAATAATTTTGAAACATTTTTGCCTTTTCTTAAGAGGATCCTCTTATAAAAAATTAATGAAAATGCATGAAATAATAGATTTATATAATTAAAAAAAGCATCAAAAGGATTATATTGATTACATGCCACTTCGATAGGGAAACATCCTCTAAGAAATCTCAATATAATAAATTCATGTATGCCTTCATTGGCCTCAACACTTAGTTATATACTAAGTCTAATATAAGAAACTACTACTTCCCATGAATGTGGGATTAAAAAAAATACTCATGGGATGAGTTAAAAAGCATATGTGTCCATAAAAACTAATATAATAAAAAAGTAAAGAGGAGGGGTAGCACAGGTTCCTAACATCCCCTCCCTCTTAGAAAAGCTTTATCCTTTAATCTTCAGATGTGGGAATTGGTGTTGAATCTAAAATAGTGGTTCCCAAGTTGAATCCTTTGGTTACATTCCATGTCACTAAATTAATACCTCTATGATGAATTACGAGTGAATTTAGCATGTGCCCCTATCTAGGATTTCTTGTGAATCAAGAAGGATGGATCCTTCATTATCAAGTTCTAGTAAAATAGTTTTCACTATGATGTTTGTGCCAAGAACTTTCTTTAAACAAGAGACATGAAATACTAGGTGAACATGAGAAGAAGGTGGGACTTCCAACTTATAAGTAATTGACCTAATCCTCTAGATAACTATATATATCCCATAGAACTTGGGAACTAGCTAATGACACTCTTTGAGTTGTAGGGAGGATTGCTTGTATGGTTATAGGTAAATAAAAACCATATCATATACTTGAAAAGTTCACTCAAAATGGTGGTGATCAACCTATTGTTTCATTCTATTTTGTGCCATATGAATATTGTCTCATAGGGTGTTGAGGATATGATCCTAGGTTTGAAGAAGTGTGTTGACTGCTTGAACTGGTGAATGACTAGGGCTGTATAGAAGGAGCACTAGTGGTGATTTACCCTAGACTACTTCATATGGAGTCATTTTAGTTGAAGTGTGCTAGGAGGTATTATACCAACATTCGGTGAGAGAGAACCACTTTTCACATTGATGTTGTTGTTCTAAGGTGAAGTAATGAAAGAAATTTTCCATGCATTTGTTGGCAATTTCACTTTGGCCATCTATCTATGGATAATACCCAAAACTCATCATCAATTGGGTATTAGTGCATCAAAATAGTTCTATCAAAAAATGGCTAGTTAAGTTTGCATCATGATCTAATATAATGGAAGAAGGAATGACAAAAGATGGAAAATTTGGTCTAAGAAAATTAGTGTGACAGTGGAGGTGGTATAAGGATGGTTGAGGTAACAAATATGACTATATTTGGAGAGATGATCAACCAAAAAAAAGATCATAGTTTTACATTTAGATTTAAGGATCACCTCAATTAAATACATATAAATATATATCTAAATCTTGATAGGGATGGGCAAGTGTTAGAGCAACCCAAGAATGATTGTTATTTCACCCTTGTTGCATTGGCAGGTATCACATTCAGCCACCATCTATTGAATTGCCTTTTTCATCCCTTCCCAATACAAATTTTAATGTGCCTATTCATAAGTTTTGGGAAACCCTAAGTTCCTTACAAATGAAGAAGTATGGAGTTTATAGAATACATCCTTTTGAAGATCTATGCTTTGGGGAAGCACCAAATAACCCTTATATCATAAATAAGCACCATCCAAAGAATAATATAATATAGTATAGGGGTTAGTGGCCAATTATTTAATGATTTGAGATAATGAGGATTCATTGAGATACCCCTAATTTATAGCATCCAAAAATTTAGAATAGGCATGGAAATAGCTGAATGGGAAGCTTGGTTTGTAAATATGCAAGATAGAGCATCAGCCACAATATTGTCCTTACCCTTCTTGTAAGTGATCTCACAGTCATAACCCATGAGTTTTCTAACCCATTTATATTATGGTGTGATGGACACCCATTTTTTTAGGAAATATTTCAAGCTCTGGTGATCAGTTTTGATGCAAAAATAATTCCTTAGTAGGTATGGCTACCATTTCTATATTGTATGTAAAATGGCCATCATTTCCTCATAAGTAGAGAGTACTAAGTTATTTATATAAAGGGATTTGTTAGTGAATTAAATTTGGCATCCTTCCTAGAGGACAACAAAACTAGGTCCATCACTACAAGCATCACTCTCGATCATGAAGGTCTTAGTAAAATCTGGGATAACTAAAACATGTGTAGTATACATAGCTTGTTTCAATTCTTCAAATTCACACTCAGTAGCATGTGTCCATGTAAAATCATATTTTTTCAACATATTTGTTAATAGATTTTTAATATTCCCATAGTCCTTAAAAAACTTGTGATAGTATCTAGTCAACCCCAAAAAACCATGAAGGATCTTGAGTGTTTGAGGATGAGGCCAATTTGTCATGGTAGTTATTTTTTTAGGATCCACCCAAACCCTTTGGGATAAAAAAATGTGCCTAAAATACCCTACTTCATCCTAGCCAAAATCACATTTGGACTATTTTTCACAGATATTATGATCAGAGAGAAGTTTTAATGTGAGATCTAGATATTGGAGATGCTCAAACCATGTTTCACTATAGATGAAGATATCATCGAAGAAGACTAGAATGAATTTTTGTAGGTAGGGATAGAATATTTTATTTATAAATGCTAGGAATTTTGAAGGATCATTAGTTAGGCCAAAGGGCATGATCAAAAACTCATAGTGGCCATCATGTGTGCAAAAATTTGTCTTAGGGATATCATCTTCATGAAGATCGATTTGGTGATATCTAGAGTGGAGATCCAACTTGTAGAAAAATTAGTGCCATGAAGTTGATCAAGAAGATTATAAATAATAAGGATCAAGAACTCGTCCTTGATTATAATGTGATTAAGTACATATAATTCAATGCAGAGATGTCATGACACATAATTTTTCTAGACAAGGAGAAATAGGGAAGAATATGGGTTGGTACTAGGGAAAATAATGCCTTGCTTTAGTAAGTCTCAAATGAGCATCTCGATCTCAATATTTTACTAAAATGGGTAGTGGTAAGGCCTGATATTTGAAGGAATGCTTCCAAGGAGCCAAATATAATGGTCCTTTGGCCATGAAGGTGGCAATCTCACTAGTTCAGTAAAGACACATGCATACCTATCCATAATTGTTTGTAGATTAGAAAGAGTAGTGTAGACCATTGATAGTTGCATTTAAATAGAATGGAGCTAGGAAATGATAGTGTGTGAATTCTTCTTAAGAATATTTTTCATGTGATGTGAACTTATGATGTTGAGAGACCCTAGGTTTAAGCCTTTTAATGTGTGTTTTTGCTCATTATCTAAAAAATGCATCTAAAGTTTAGAAAAATCTTATAAGATGGGTCAAAGTGTTCATAACAATTGGGATCCCAAAACAACATCACATCTACCTAAGGGCAAGGCAAACATGTCAGAGTGAAATTTATAATCTCCAATAGAGATACACAAATTGTGATACTTCCATTTTCAAGATAATGTACCCCCACTAGTAATCATGACTTCAAATTTAGAGTAAGGATGGATAAAATAATCAGCCTATTTGGTGATCTAAGTGTCAATAAAGTTATGAGTGCTACCTAAATAAATGAGTATTATGAGAGGGGTATTCTTAAAATAAATCTTGACCCACATGGTTTGTGGGGTGATGACTCCTACTAAGGCATGGAGATAGATATCTGGCTGGTCTTCCTAAGAAGAAAGTTCCATAATCAATGGAGATTTTTTTTGGATAATTTATTGTATCCTGAGCATCTTCCAAAACTTTAGTGTTAGGTGGATAGTCCACATCTATTAGGAAAATATTTTTATTGACACATCCATGTCCCCTAGTGAATTTGTCATCACAGTTATAACATAGTCATTTTTTCTACATGCTCACATCTTTTCTTGAGTCAAATGCTTGATAGGAGTGGTTCTCGGGGTTGGCATTATTTGATATTGTTGTGGAGTCGTATTTATGAATAGAGAAAAATTATATTTGAATCATTATTGAGATATGATCTTGTCCTCTACCAACTTATCCAACCCTGGGGCTTCCATCATCATGTTGGGTTGGAACATTTTCACCTCAGATTGAATTGCATCCTTTAGTCCACTAATAAAGCAACTCTTGAAAAATTCATCAAATAATCCCTCTATGTGATTGGCTAGCTTTTCAAATTCTGTTTGATATTTTCTCATGGTTCCTATTTGGAAAAGTTTAGTGAGTACTCTATTGAAGTCATCAAAATCACTCAAGCCAAACAATGCAAAAATTGGTCTATATGGGCTCATCATGAGCCTTGGTATACCAATGATACCATTGAAGGGATTCATGTTCCAATTGAAAGGATGTAAGTGGGATCTTTTTGGCATCAAAATTATTATGCAAACTAAAATATTGTTTTGCTTGATAGATCCATCTAGTTGGATTTGCACCATTAAATTGAGGAAAAACAAGCTTTGGCCCATGAAAATTGCCGAAAGAAGAAAACCTAGTGTCTAAAGAGGACTCTAGATGTCATTTTTTATTCAAGAAGATATGTTTAAGATTGAAGATAAGAAGTTTTTCATCAAGATCTTTTATTTAGGTCTTGAGGGTGGCAATTTCATCCTCCATATTTTTTTCTCCTATTCGGGTTATTATCATGACTAAAATAAGAGATTTTTTTGAAATGGATAGGAAAACTAGAGTTAAAACACATTTAGAATGAATTTTTTTTTAATTTGGGTGAAATAAAAAGGGGTAAAGGTAATTTTAATATAAAAAATTCATAGTAAGAGTATGATTGATGAAGGTGAGGGTATTTTAGAAGTGAAAATGGAAAATTTGGAAAATTTATCAAAGAGGGACAAAGAAGCAGAAAAGGGAGATGAACATTGTGGAATTTTTTTGACGTAAATGGATACAAATAGAAGTTATGGCAAAACCTAAAAAAAGGGAAAATTGAGAAATGCAAAAATTAAGAGTGGAATTAGGATATGGGACCTCAAGGAATAAAATGTGGAGAATGGAATTTTAGGTGTTTAGATAAAGTTTGAGGATCAACAGGGATATAGATGGAGAGATATAAAAAAAATGAATTTTTTTTCTAGTTTCTATTTTCTGTCAAATGTCTATTTACAAGTCCTCTAAGAGTCTTTTGATACTCTGCTGATAGTTTTCTAAAATTGATAATATGAAGATTTTCTAGTTTCTAGTTTCTGTCAATTATTTGAATTCAAGTCCTCTGAGAGTCTTCTGATACTCTGTTGATTTATTTTGTGAGTCTACTTAAAATGTTGTAAAACTAATAGAAATGGGACCCAAGTTTTAATGATTACCTAAGGTTTTAAATATATCTCTCTGACCACCAATGTCATCTAAGTGAGTACCGCTCTCCAAAAAATTTATGACCATAGATTTAACCCTAAGCGATAACTCTTTGTTTTCCTCATGGGTGGGAACTGCTCAATTTAAAAGGGGCCATTTCTCATTTCATTCATAGGTCCTCTCAATGGGATAGCAACTTTGGGGTTCTTATGGTACTCCTCATAATGATTTTTAGGGATTTTACCCAAGCACTTCCCACAGTTATGTAGACATGTTTTTACCCTGATCCAAAATATATTATTATAATATAGATAAATAATTAAATAAATTATGCATTAGAATAGAGTTAAGACTTTTTGGTAAAAATACTTAAATGAATTATGTAGTATAATAGAGTTTAGACTTTTTGGAAAAAATTTGGCCCTAAAAACACTTTGATACTAGATGAGAGGATCCTCCTACAATAAATTAATGAAAATGCATGGAATAATAGATTTATATAATTAGTATAAGCACTAAAAGGATTAAATTGATCATATGCCACTTCAAGGGGGTAACCTTATTTGAACAATCTCAATACAATAAATTCATGGATGTTTTCATTGGGCTCAACACTTACTTATATACTAAGTCTAATCTAAGCAACTACTACTTCCTATGAATGTGGGATAAAAAAAATGCTTATAGGATAACTTACAAAACATATGCATCCATAGAAACTAATATACTAACAAAGTAAAGAGAAAAGGTAACATGGGTTTCTAACATTTGTATCATTGCATTTTATTTATTGATTTGGCTTTTTCATAGTTTTATGTATTTTTAGGATTCCTCTTCTATATGGACTTGGAATGACCAATCATGAGAGATAGAGTGATGTACATGAATAAGTTATAGGCTTAGGCTAAAGGAAGCTAAGTAACCAAAGATAAGACTGACTAGGACACTTAGGCTTAATAATGAAACAACATGTTATCTCAAGTCTCAACCATGTACATGCTTAGTTTACAAAAAAGGGGAAAGGGGGGAAAAGGAGATCCAAAGTGGACTGGTATAAGGAGATTATAATGAGATTAATTATTTTCTAATTGATCACATGGTAAAGAGGGAATGACTAAAGGGAACCAGGTTTGTATAACTAAGTCATAAGGACCATTATCCATGAAAAATAGAGAGAAGAAAACAAACAATCATAAAGTCACAAGAAGGGAATAAGAAATAAAATGTAAGAAAAAGAGCAAGTAATGATAAAGAAAGACATTCATAGGCAAACATAAATGATAGTATAAGCAAAATAGAGTGCAAAATTAAAGTCACCATGTAAGATAAATAATAATTTTACATAGTACTAAATGATATAATAGATATAAAAACATAAGATTGGAGCACACATCCAATCCAAATCTAAATGTAAAATCACCTTACATGTGCTCATAAATATTGATAAATCTACCACACACATTATACAAAACATTGGATAGATCTTTACGAAGTTGGATATGAATTATTGCTAAAGTCTCATCTATCTTCAATGAAAATTAAGAAAACACTTCTCATATGATCTCCTTAATAGAAAAAGTAAAAATTATTAATGGATCATGTTGAGGGAGATCAAGAAAGGGATGCTCAAGAGAATGTATGGGAGCAAGCTCTATGGTAGATGTAGGAATCACCAATAAATAAATATCTATGGGTGAGGGACTCATGGGTGGATAAGGATCCATAGGTGAGGGAAGGTCCATAGGCAAAGGAGTCATATGTGGAGGCACAGAAGGTGATGAAGGGACTATAGGAGGGGATGGAACCATAGGAGGTAGAACCATGAGAGAATAAGGATGAGCCTTCTTGTGAGAATGACCTATGGGAGGAATATTGGAAGGTTCGATAATAGTTATAAGATGATATTTAAGGTATTGTTTAAGGATGCAAAAATGATCAGTGTGATGGGTACCGTATTAGTGCCAAATATAATACACTTCTCCATACTTAGGCATATACTCAAGAAGTACCTTTGAGGGAGGTGTGGCTTTGTCTAAGGATTGAGGGGAATAATGATGCAAAGTATCAATATATTATTGTATCTTTTGATAATGAGTGGATGAATGATTATATGTGCCATAGAAGCAAAAAATATGCTTATGAGTAGTCTTACTAGAGGAACTCATAAGAGTAGGTATAATAAGAATATAAGGAGGTGGGAAATGGAGTCATCTGAGTTAAATAAATCAAACCATCACCAAGGGAAGGTGGTGGTGGGAAGGAATGAAACTAAACTCAATGGAAGTAATAATGGGATCAAAAGTAAGGATAGAATCAATAATAGTGGAAGAAAAAACATGCTCAACTATAATGGGATAAAAAATGGGTTTAATTATATTAGGAGAAGGAATGGACTCCAATGTAGATTCCACTATGGGTGGGGTAGGATCTATAAAAGGCTGAAGAAGGTTATCACACATCTCAGGGATAAGTAGGCTATAGGGGTTAGGGTACCTAGCAAGGCAGTAAGGCATAATCATAGCATGATCCATGATCATACTCCTACAAAGTTATTTAGATAATAGAGGAATTAGTGCCATATATACCCTACCATAAAGGGAGAACATACTAAAATTAGGGATTATAAATGAGGGAATACATGAAGATACATGAAAAGACTCAAACAAAGAAGAAGAATAATTGATAATCTCAACATCATGGGCCTGAACAAGACCACCTAAAAATGGATCATCTAAGGAATAACCATCATCATAATCAGGTGTGAAGGTAAATGATGTAAATATGGATGACCTTGTCATTCAATGAAATGTGGTTAATATAATGTTGAGTCTTAGTTAAGATAATGGGAATATAATCACATGGAGGTTTTCAAGAATGAGGCTTTAAAGAAGAAGGAAGCTGAGAGATGAGATGAAGTGAGAGATCAAAAATTTTAATCTTTAGGTTAACCTCATCAATCTCATCATCATTAAAATCTATAAGGTTAGGAGGAATATTCCCAATGAGCTCAGGATTCCCATTGTAACCTCTAGTTGAATTAATGGGAAAATTAAAGCATTAAAACTCATAAAATAGAACACTAGGTAAAATTTTAAGAGTAGGAAATTTGAAGACACTGTGGTCCTAGAATTGTTTAAAATTATAAGGGTTAGTATCACCCTAAATCCTATAAATGGATCCATTATGAGTGAATTTAACACATTGGTAGGTGGAAGAAGCAATTGCTCTCATACGGTGAGTCCAAGACCTAACAAAAAAGATGTTATAAGAGAGATGAAAGTTAAATATCATCACCTTCACACAAATGGTGATAGGTGGGATAATAATGGGAAGCCACACACAACCTAATAGAGGCATTCACCTTTTATTATATCCTTGGCATGTGTTACACATGGACTTTAGATTTCATTTAGAATATCTAAGAGTTTTGATAAAATAGAGAGAGGTAATACAAGATATCAAATCCTCATCAATCAATGCATGTTTGACTTGGATATCACCTATTTACACACTAATAAATAAAGGAGGATCATCTGAATGAAGAATAATATCATCAAGAATCATAAAATTGATATAAAATTTTATATAAAGAGAAGTGTCTAATGTTTTGTCAACATGGATGGACATCTCTTCACATTGTTGTAATATGTTATCCTCAAATCTAGATAAGGTTGCTTCACATCCTACTAGGGGAGGACGAGGGATGTTCATTTTGAACAAAAGTTTCATAAGAAAATTTTTATGATGTGGAGAGGTCATCATAATCTCAAGGAATTGAATTTAGGATGGGAGATTAGTGAGATCCATAATGGGGTCCCACTCATCATAACCCATAAGAAGATTATTAGAAATAGGTACATAATGATTAAGAAGATCCTCAGAAGGAGGAACCAAAGTATATTGGAATTTTTTTTATAAGAAGGAGAAGGTTTAGAAAAAGGTTGTAAATTATGCTATGAAGATGAAGAAATTGTTTGGGTTGGTTTTAATAATTAGTATAATAAGTGTTAGTAGAATCTTGATTATCCTTATTATTAGAAGATGGAAGAATGGTATAAATAGAATGGGAAGTGTTATTTAAGAGAGAATTTAGAATTAGATCATAAAATTTTATAAGGTAATCTTTCCCCAACTCATTTAAATGAGTTGGAGAAGAATCTTAGATAACATAGAATTTTTGAGACCATGGAGGACTGTAGATAGGTTGAGAATAAATAAAAGTAACCACCCTTCACATATTAGTCATGTTAACCACATTCTCTTTAGAAGTGGGGTCAACAATACTTTCTACATTATTGGTGGAAGGGGTGGACTTGTCTTGGGTATCTTAATTAGGTTGTTGATTAGGAAGATGGTATTTATAAATAGCCAAATAAGCATTAGCTTGATTTAAGGCTTGACATTTAGTATGTGATTTATGAGCCTTAAAATCAATGTCATTGACTTGTTGATGCTTTTGAATGATATAATATGATCAAAATTAGAACAAAGAATAAAATACATAGATAAATTATAGATCTACCTACATGTCTCATGAGAATGACCCCAACTATCATGAAACCAAAAAAAATTGTTAGGATCATACCAAGGTTTCATAATACAAGTAGGGTCAAGTTCTAATGGTAGAGGCCTTGGTAGACATTTAAGTAATTCAACTAAGGATAAGGGTTTGTGAACATTGATTTTATTAGGTGAAGATAAATTAAGATTGGTATATTGTTGAGAAGGGGGAGTTGGTGCTAAAGATTGGTTAGGAATGATAGCTTGGATAGTGTGAATGGTGTCATAAGAATCCATGACACCATCATTAGGAGCATTATAATTATTGTTCTTAAGTAAGATAAAAGGACCTGTAGAAGTTTGGGGTGGATTAAATTGATGAATAAGGAAATATTGATGTTTAAATTGGTCAATAGCCTCTTCCAAAGTATGCGGAGAGAGTGCAAACCTGATATTGTAACTTAGGAAAATAGAATTAGTGAGGAGATGGAAAAGGTTATCATTGGCCATGTTACATTCACACTTGTTTGAAAAAGTTTTCCACCTTTTAACAAAATCTTGGGCTATTTCATTTTCAAGTTGTTTTCAATCTATGAAGAGTGCCAAAGTGTTTTTAGGAAGATCATTAGTTTGAAATTCTTGAACTAAAGCATTCACTAAATCCTGCAAACTAGAAATGAAATCAGTTCTAAGTTGATTGTACTAATCTAAGGCATCACCCATGAGGTTTTTGTCTAAGATCTTGGTAGTGGAAAAGGTTCTCAATGTTGGAAATATTGTCATTGATGTCAAAGGTCTAGCATTATTGGTGATAAAGGCCCCATTGTATTTAATGTTATTTATAATAGATATATCTTGGCTAATGTGAGTTAATATTTATTTAATATTAATGAATATATTTTTGGTTGCATGTGAGACAAAAGAAGGGCCCATGGAGAAGTAAAAGAGCCATGGGGTAAAGACAAAAGAAGGATGGGATGAATTTTCCCATGAAGAGTCATCTTGGGGAATTCCAAGAGTCACCAAGTGAAGACAAAAGAGGAAGGGTGCAATTTCTCATGAAGGGACACTTTGAGGAATAGGAAAAGTCACCAAGATAAGGACAAAAGTGGGAAGGATGTTTTTGCTCATGAAGGGTCACCACATGACTTTTCAAAGGAAAGGATATGAAGGGTCATACAAGTTTGGTGCCATTTTCCATGAGGATTGAAGGGTCACAAAGGGGGAAGGCCAAAGGTCATTTAGAAAGCTATATATAAAGGCTTGAGAAGCCATTTGTAATATGAGAGATAGAGGTTGATTTGATATTGTAATACCTAGCTTAGAAGAGCAATTGTGAGAGATGAATATGATTTGTAGTTGTTATATCTAGCTTAGAAGAGAAAAGGTGAGAGAGAGGAAAGTGATGTTGTAATGAACTATAATTTGTTGAGATAACAACATTGATAGATAGGTGTGTGGTATACATAAAGGGGTTGGTGCTCCTGTGGGTTGGTACTCACAAATTTTTGTTCAATTGGTGCTCAGTAAAGGGGTTGGTGCTCTTATGGGTTAGTACTCATGAATTATTGTTGGGTTGGTGCTCAGGAAAGGGGTTGGTGCTCATGTGGGTTGGTGATCATGAATTTTTACTGGGTTGGTGCTTGGCAAAGGGGTTGGTGCTCCTGTGGGTTGGTGCTCACAAATTGTTGCTAGGTTGGTGCTCGGCAAAGGGGTTGGTGCTCATGAATAGTTGTTAGGTTCATGCTTAGTAAAGGGTTTGGTGTTCCTAAAAGTTGGTGATTGTGAATATTGTTTGGGTTGGTGTTCATTCATATACTTGAGATTGTTCTCCATGATTTTTCCCACATTGGGTTTTCACGTTATATCTGGTGTCTCTCTCTATCTTGTGTGGTGTTTATTGTTTTAGTTTTATTGCATATCTTGATTGTTTGATTAAGTGGAATTTGGTTAAGGAAAAGTTTTATAAGATATATAATATACTGATTCACCCCCCTCTTAGTATATTCCATGCTTAACAATTGGTATCAGAGCAGGTTCCTTTTTGAAAAGTTTTATAGCTTGAAGGTAGATCGGGAAAGCATGATGGCTAGGCCACAGGAAGGATTTTCTACAAATAAGGAACCTTTAATTGATGGGATGAATTATGATTTTTGGAGCATGATAATGAAGGTTTATTTGATGGACCTTGTATTTGACATATGGAAAGCAATGGTGGAGGAATATGAAGAGCCACAGACATTTGTAATTACTCCAGTAGAAAAGAAGGCAAGTGAATGTAATGCTAAAGCTTTAAATGTTATTTTATGTGGTTTGTGTGAATCTGAATTTGTTAAAGTTATGCAATGTAAATCTTCTCATGAAACTTGGGTAAAACTTGAGAATATCTACAAAGATGATGGAAATGTTTAGTAAGCTAAGATATAGACTTTTAGAAGGCAGTTTGAAAGTTTGAAGATGGAAGAAGAAGAAGATATAGTAAGTTATCTTTTGCGAGTTGATCAAATCATAGATTAGATTCAAGGTCTTGGAGAAATGTTGGAAGATTCAATGGTGGTGCAAAAGGTTTTGAGATCTCTACCAATGAGATATGATGCAAAGGTTTCAGCAATTGAGGAAATGAATAATTTAGGCAAGAAAAAGATGGATGAGCTTCATGGTATTCTCATGGCATATGAGATGTGGATAGAATAAGATAAACCCTCAAAAAGAGAAGCAGCTTTCAAGACATCAAAGAAAGAGAAAGCTAAGATTCAAGAATCAAGTGATAGTTCCAGTGATGATGAAGATGATAATGGAGCACTTTTCATTCGCAAGCTGAAAAGAGGAACAGGTAAATATCAAGGAAAATTACCTTTTAAATGTTTTAATTATGGAAAGATTGGAAAAAATTTAGCCAGATTCCTAAATAAGGGTAATGATGATGAAGAAGAAAAGCCTACATACAAGAAGAATTTCAAAGGCAAATCCAAGAAGGGATTCAAGAAGAAGACCCTGTATTCTAAGGATCCTAGCTCAGTCGAAGATAGTGGAGTCAGTGATTCAGAAGAAGAAGAGATTCTATTCATGGCCATACATGAAGGTGATCAAGAAGAAGAAGAGGAGGAAGATGAAGTGAATATGGAAGGAGAGCTCATTTGTGCCTTAGAAGAGTTAAAAGCTGTTGAGAAGAAGAATCAAAGATTAAAGCGCTAGATCGAGAAAAATGAAAAGGAGTCAAAGGAAATTATTGATGATCTAACAACACACTTGGAAGAAGCCAAGAAGAATGAAGAAGATCTCACAGCATAGTTGGAAATAGAAAGAAAAGAATGTGAAAGGTATGTTATTGAAATTGCCTCTTTAAAAGAAGATATTGAGAAAGCAGTCAATGATAAAGTAGTTAGTGATTCAAAATTTGAGGATAGCACTAACATGCTGAATAAGATATTGGAAAGTCAAAAATAAAATTTAGATAAGACATGGATCGTATTTGAAAAGAAAAAGAGATATGTTGAAGCTCTTACAAAAGAGGAAACAAAAAGGGGAGAAGTAAAGAATAAAGAGGACATGTCAAACAGAGAAGGCTGGAAGGAACAAAGCTACAAAAGGCAATCAGGTCAGAGATATACAGACATGTCTTATTTTCATGGCTATTGTTTTTATTATAATGGATATGGTCACAAGAAATTAGAATATAGAAAAAGAGCTAACAATTTAAGAAATAAGGAGAAGAAAAGTCAAGTAGAGTCAAGCAAAAGCCATAACTCTTTTGTTCCTCTATCAAGCTTTGATGAAGAGACCATAGTATGCTACAAGTGCAACAACTTTAGACACATAGCTTGGTATTGTAGAAGTGTGTTCAAGTCAGTCAAAAAGGATCAAAGTTACAAAGCTCCATTCATCAAGAAGAAGGTTCAGACATGTTCATGGCAGAAGAAACAACTTGAAGATTATATGATGGTTCAGACAGCCCTGCATGTAAGAGGTAAAGATCAGCTATGGTTAATTGATAGCAGATGTTTGAGGCATATGATAAGAGATAAAAGTAAGTTCATTACTCTAAAGAAGATCATTGGTGGTACAGTGAGATTTAGAGATAAAACCACTACCAGGATAGCTAGAAAAGGTACTTTGAGTTTAGATTATGGTAGAACTAAGACTAAGAATGTTTTGTATGTAAAGGTCTTAAGCATAATCTATTGAGTGTTAGTCAAATATGTGATCAAGTATACACATTAAAGTTTCATGTTGAAGGTTGTGAGATTAGAAGAAAAGATTCAAATGAGTTGATTGTAGATGTTCAAAGGATAGGGAACAATGTATATGTAGTGTCAGATATCTTCTCAAAGGCATGATCAAAGGACACATTCAAAGATCTATGAGAGGAGTTGGGAGTAATTTCTATTACTTCCTACCATTGATGTTCAGCATCAGTTGAGGGGGAGCTAAGTGTTATCTCTAGGTAGGCCCTTTGCCATTGATGTCAAAGGGGGAGAATAATAGGTACAGGTATAGGCACAAAAAATAGGTATAAGGAATAGGTACAGGTTGCTACAGTAAGGGGGAGTTACTATATATTTTTAGATGATGGTGTGTGTAGGTGATAGGATGTGGTAGTTTCAGGATTGAGGTTGCCATCAATGACAAAGTGGGATATTGTTGTAAATATTGTCATTGATGTCAAAGGTCTAGCATTATTGGTGATAAAGGCCCCATTGCATTTAATGTTGTTTATAATAGATATATCTTGGATAATGTGATTTAATATTTATTTAATATTAATGAATATATTTTTGGTTGCATATGAGACAAAAGAAGGTCCCATGGAGAAGTCAAAGAGCCACAGGGTAAAGACAAAAGAAGGATGGGATGAATTTTCCCATGAAGAGTCATCTTGGGTAATTCCAAGAGTCACCAAGTGAAGACAAAAGAGGAAGGGCATAATTTCTCATGAAGGGACACTTTGAGGAATACAAAAAGTCACCAAGATAAGGACAAAAGTGGGAAGGAAGTTTTTTCTCATGAAGGGTCACCACATGACTTTTCAAAGGCAAGGATATGAAGGGTCATACAAGTTTGGTGCCATTTTCCATGAGGATTGAAGGGTCACAAAGGGGGAAGACCAAAGGTCATTTTGAAAGCTATAAATAAAGGCTTGAAAATCCATTGTAATATGAGAGATATAGGTTGATTTGATATTGTAATATCTAGCTTAGAAGAGCAATTGTGAGAAATGAATATGATTTGTATTTGTTATATCTAGCTTATAAGAGCAAAGGTGAGAGAGAGGAAAGTGATGTTGTAATGAACTATAATTTGTTGAGATAGCAACATTGAAAGATAGGTGTGTGGTATAGACAAAGGGGTTGGTGCTCCTGTGGGTTGGTGTTCATGAATTGTTGTTGGGTTGGTGCTCGGCAAAGGGGTTGGTGTTCCTTTAGGTTGGTGCTCATGAATTGTTTTTAGATTGGTGCTTGGAAAAGGGTTTGGTGCTTTTGTGGGTTAGTGCTCATGAATTGTTGTTGGGTTGGTGCTCATGAATTGTTGTTGGGTTGGTGCTCGGCAAAGGGGTTGGTGCTCTTGTGGGTTGGTGCTCACAAATAGTTGTTGGGTTGGTGCTCATCAAAGGGGTTGGTGCTCCTACAAGTTGGTTCTTGTGAATATTGTATGAGTTGGTGCTCATTCATATACTTGAGATTGGTCTCCATGGTTTTTCCCACATTGGGTTTCCACGTTATATTTGGTCTCTCTCTCTCTATCTTGTGTGGTGTTTATTGTTTGAGTTTTATTACATATCTTGAATGTTTGATTAAGTGGAATTTGGTTAAGGAAAAGTTTTATAAGATATATAATATACTGATTCGCCCCCCCCCCTCTCAATATATTCCATGCTTAACACTCAATTTGACCCAATCCTATAAAAATATTTATAAATATTTTGAGATAAAGGGTGGGATAATTTGATCCATTATAAGAAATTGTAGGGGTGATACCTTATATATCAATATTATCAATTTGAGTGGTAAGAGGCTCATTTTGAATATGTTTAATGGTTTTATTGACCAAAGGAGGTTAAGGGATGAGATTGCTTAGTAATCTTGAAGAGGAGGATGGGGGACATTTTGATTATGCATGCCCTAAGTCATTGGTTGAGGATGAATTTGAAGATGGACAAGGTGATTTTACATTCTCATCATTTGATTTGTGTTATGATCTTGAAAGGTATTCATTTGATTGAGTGTTTGTAACAATATTTGGTGGGTTTGATCAACATTATTAAGAATAATTGAATCATTGAGTTGGTATTAATGACTTGGGTACCATTATTGGTATTGATAGGAGCTTGAGAGGAACTGTGATAATGAGAGTTACTAGTAGTAAAATTTTCTTGTGAAGTAAAAGATGGACTAGTAAATGGATAAGAAGAGGAAACACTAGAAGAATGGTTACCTTGGGAAGTAGATGATGTACTAGTAGAAGGATTAAGGATAGTGGATCTTATGAGAGGCCCACTAAATGTAGAACCTACCATATTAGTGGATATACTAGGCATAGAGGTGGAAGAAGATAAAGAATAAGAGGTCATGGTATGAGAAGGGGTCATAATCAAGGGAAGAGGTTTAGAATCAAAGAAAGTGGTACCTCCAAATCCATTTGAGAATGTGGGATAAGGTGAATGAGGATATTTGGATTGACCACTAATCATGAGATGGTAAATGGTAGAGGTATCCTTTCCTCGATGTTCAAGAAATTCTGAGATAAAAAAGATCATTTTGGGGGTATACTCTAATTCAGGTTGGTCTTCTATGGAGAAGAGATGATTACATTATGAAGAGGTATTAGGATGGGTCCCATAGTTTTTTGTGCAAGTGGCTATGTGAAAATTACTCTCATCCATAAGAGGATCCCTAATCTACACATGGGAGACCCTATGAGGATTGGTAAAACTCATCATGTTTGTTGAATTCAACTCAGTGTTGTCTTCAAATAGAAAATTCTTGATGAAGGAAAAGGACTAAAAACTAGGTAAGAGAAATGCAAAATCAAGGAAATAAGAAGTGATATAAATAGTACAGGGTTAACTAAGTTGACCTAGTATAGAAAAAAAGGCTTGAGAATAGTACAAGGTCAACTGGGTCAACCTAGAAAAATAAACAAAGGTTAATAATGTGTACAGGGTTGACTAGGTCAATCCAATATAGTAAATAGGGAAAATTAGATGGCCTATAACAGACTATGTCAACTAGAATGTCCATGTATTTAGACAAGAATAATTTTACAAGTATGTTAAAAATAAACAACTAAAGGGAAACAAACAAATAATTGGATCAATGAGGGTGATCCAATTGAGGTACACAACATAAAACCTTGCACCAATGTTAGCCAATGTAAGTTTTTACAATACAAAATACATTTGAGCAAAGAGAAAGCAATCAACTTGAAAAGTAAAAGTTAAATAGATGGTCATCATAATGTTGTTAGATTATTAGAGTATAATTTTAAATGTAATAAGAATTTGGTTATAAGCAAGGAACTAGAAAGTAATATAAGGATGGTTTCAGGATGTTTGGGTTGAAAGGGATCTATATTGACAATGGTATAGGCTTGGTACTAGGGCCTACCCTCTCACTTCACACACCATAGTGATAAGTTTTTTAGGTGTTTATCTAGAATATAGCATTACCCATGTGTTTATACTTGGCTAGAAAACTAAGTCAACTTCCCCTTTGGTGATGAAATCCAAGTAGGTAGGCCTTGGGTAGACAATTATTAAAATGCTTGTTTAAGATTTTGTGATTTGGTTATGTGTGCATAACATATAAAATATTGAAACTAAAAGGTATATTTAAAACCACCTAATTAGACTATGTGAACTATTCTAAGCATGAAAGTAATAAGAAATGAAAGTGTGAACTACTTACTAGCATATAAAGGTTAATTCTAACTTTAAAACTTGGTACAATGTTAATATAGTCGAAAGTGTATGCATAAAATAAAAAATAGGGTCGATAGTGTCACCTATATACTATGGAAGTAAATTTTTGAAAATGAATAAGGTTAATAGAGTCAACTTAGTTATCCAAACAACACACAAAATATAGAACTAGGTCGATAGGGTTGATCTAATTGACTATATAGGGGTAGTTTTAAAGACTAAAAACTATGAAAGGAAAGACTGTAAGAAAAGATATAAAGGATAAAAAGGAACCTTGGTGAGTCTGAATATGCAAAGAAATGAGATTGATATCAAATAACCTTGATAAATGCCTGCAAATCTTGCTAACAAGGTCTACTGGGTTGATCTAGCTTTGTAGAAGCCTATTATTGAGTGCCTAAAATGTATAAGATTAATTGGGTTGACTAAGTGGTCTGGACTAGATGTTTTAAAGTTTTAAAAAACTATACTAATTTGATTGGGTTAGTCTAATAGCTTGTACCTAAAAAATAGCATGCATAAAAATAACATATTCATATGTGTTGTTCCCAAAATCTATCACTCATTTTCGGACGACATATGAATTATTTTGGTTCAACAGACAAAAATCCTCTCTTCCCTTTTCAAAATTTGTTGTGAGTATTCAAATTCTCCATTTTTCAAGCTTTTTCAGATTTCTACAGACTCTGCAGGCTTGAATCTATGGACTCTGCAGGCTTAAAACTATGGACTCTCCAGGCTTGAAATTAGCAAGGTTAAATAGGTTCAAAGGCTTCAATAGGCATTTTCTCTTGAAGGAGCAAGTTTCTAGCACTTAGGCAATTTCAAGATTGGTTCAATGCCTTGGTTCAACCAAAATTGCTCATTTCCAAGCCTCAAGGGAAAGATTGAACCATTGAACCATTGAACCATTGAACCCCACTTCCAAAAATGTTCAACGGTTCAATGGGTTCAAAGGTTCAATGATGTGAAAAGACTTAGAGGAATTTGAAGGCTTTGAAAAACAAAGAGATTGAACTGATTGAACCATTAAACCATTGAACCAAAGTTGGTTCAATCGGTCAGTTCAACTGGTTGGTTCAAGGGATTGTCCCAAAGACGAAGGAACAAGTGCCCTTGCAAAGGGAAATGAACTGAAGGTAGGTGCCCTTGTAGAGGGCAGGAAACATTGGTTCAAGGATCATAGAGAAGGAAAAAAAGATGGAATTCCTTCATATTTGTTCAAAGGCCGAAAGGGAACATTTCCTTAGGACTTTTTGTCTGAGGAAATTACTAAGTGAAAGAACCGGTAGATTTCCTTCGAGAAGATTTTATTTGGAAAAGTAGATAAGGCAAAGGTGAATTCTTTCAAAATGTCCAAAGGAATTCCTTTGAAATTTTGTTTGAAATAAAATCCTAAAGGAAAAATCTTGAAATCAAAAGCTTGATGGAAAAAGATGAAGCCAAGGAAGATTTCCTTTGGACAAATTGTCTGAAGGAATTCCTTCAGACATTTTGTCTGAAGGAAAAGAACTGATGAAGGCCGCCTAAAGAAAT
Organism: Torreya grandis; assembly: GCA_037957365.1. NCBI lineage: Eukaryota > Viridiplantae > Streptophyta > Pinopsida > Cupressales > Taxaceae > Torreya > Torreya grandis. Next base: position 2,561,026 of record JARHVA010001352.1, on the reverse strand, counting down.
TAAAGCCTGAAGGACCCCAAAGGGTAGGTACCCTTGTGGGGGGCTCTCAACACTAACAAAAAGGACCTTTCTCAAAGCCCAAAAAGATACCTTCCTTCAGGATGTTCCAAAGGCTGGATAAAGATGCAAAAAAGAGCTTTCAAAGACTTAGCCAAAAAAGGGCTACAAAGAGTGAACCATTGAACCTTCAACCAAATGGTTCAATGGGTTCAAAGGTTCAAAGGTTTAACCAGTTTGATGAAGATAAAGGGGCTTAGAAAGATAAAGAAAGTGATGGAATGAAGACTAAACCAATGAACCAATTAAACCTTAAACTAAAAGAGTTCAAAGTTTAATGGTTCATAGGCTCAATATTTTAAAGGAAGGAAGCAGCAAATAGATGATTCTAGAGACTAGTTTCAAAAGGATGGTTCAACCAAATAGTGAGAAATCAAATGGACAAAGGAACTAATAAATAGCATTGAATCATTGAACTGATGAACTTTCATAAGTTCAAAGGGTTCATGGTTCAACAGGGTTCAATCAAACAGCAACCAGTGACGTTCCACGAATGTCAAATTTAAGGTAATGGAATATCTGTTAAAATGTAAATATAGCATGAAAATTAAAGGATGAATCAAGTGACCAATTGAAGAGAGAGCCTGAGAGCTCAAATTTATATAGGGAAGAGATAACAATACAAAAGATCAAAAATATCTACAAGGGAGTTATTTCTAGTAGGTGAAATAATGGATCAAGTGGTCATCTGAGCACACTAAATCAAGGACGTGGCCTATTTTTCTTCCATGAAGTAAAAGCAAAGTAGAAAGCTATGCAAACATTAGGAAAAGGAAAAAAAAACTCATGTTAAGGAGGAGACATATAATATGGATGGTCACGCCATAGTTAAGGCAATGTATTGTTCCAGGCATGGCCCCTCGACAGAATTGAAAATGCATTGAAGGCATTGACCGTAGCATGGGTCATTTCATGGAAAGAAGCACCAAACATTTCTTGGCTACTATACATTATAATCTCTTGTATTTTGTAAAGTGATACTTTTCCATTATAGAGGATACTTTTCCAATAGAGAAGCAAAACTCTACCCAAATTAAAAGGTAAATACTGAGACTTTGAGCTCAAATTATTGTTCATATTATGTTATCTAAATGAGAAAGCAAGATACTTGCAGATTTTGTGCTATTATAAATTGTGCCATTTTAGGATATTGCTTTTATGTCTATTTTTTGGATGCATTCTTGTTTATTTAATTTAACAAGTAGAACTAGTGGAAGTAATCAAGAAGGTGTCCTGAAGCCAACTGTGGAGAGACTTTGTGTTGTCTACAATTGCCTTTAGTGTTTTTGTCTTTTTTCTATTTCTATGTAAAGGACCTTAGGATGACTTTGTGCCATCATTATCCTTCTTATTTCACTCTTGGGCATTCAAGGTGGATACTTTGTGCTACATCCTAGTTTGCTGGTTATTATGCCCTTTGTTATCAGTTACTTGTCACTACCTAAAAAATCTCCTGTTGTTTCCTGCAAGATCACTTCTAAAAGAAGAGAAGTACCTTCAGTGTTTTCACCAAGATTTTTTCCTCTATTTTTTAACATCATCTCTAAAAAAAATATATGGATGGCATTATTCTACCCCTTAGAGTTATTTTTTTCTTATAGATATAGTATATAGCCCCTCATATTTAGTAGGCAACCTCTCCTTGATGAGAGGAGAGATTTATCCCCTTTTGATGTAGAAAACCTGCACATTTGGCTAACCAATCTCCATTGTTGTGGTTGATAAGACCTATTTTGCTCATCAATTAGCTAATTGACAAAATATTCACCCAATAGCTTTTTGGCGACTCTACTAGGGAGCGACGAGTAGTCCCTAACCTTATCCATTATAGACTCTAGCGACTCTAGTCTGTGTCTTACTCATTATCATTATAGCCTTATCCATCTCCATTATATAATCTAGAAACTACATGTTATACTAGAAATCAAAGAGCCCAAGGTATTTTTGACCCTATTTTTGAGTTGGTGTAGCAGGACAATTTTGATTTTTTCCCTCCTCAACTTTGAGTTCAACGATCCAAGAGTGTTCCTCCTACCCATACCAGGACACGAACATAAAGCAGGGCTTCCTTTTCTACTATTATCATAGCTTTTCCTATCCATACTCCACCCATATTTGTTATCCCCCTTTTCCATAATCTAATCATGGTGGTTTAAGGCCCCTGGGGTAACTCATTTGGCCCCCTCAATTTGACTCCACCTCTACATGAGCTTTCATGTAGTTTAAGGAAGAATTTCCCTAAATTCTTTGGTGATAGGAGAGTTCATCCTAATGAACACATTGTAGCTTTTAGCATAGCCTATGATGTGATAGGCATGGAATTTGAGGATGTGGTAGTTAGGATTTTTATGGAAACATTGCAAGGCACTGCTGCAAACTAGTTTTTCCATCTGCAGGCTAGGTCAGTGACTGACTGGGACACCCTTAAAGCTAAATTTGAAGCTAGGTTCAAGCCTATAAAAGATGCACATGCCTTATTGGCCTAGCTCACACAGATGAAGAAAGAACCTCATGAGCTGATGAGGGATTTCATATCAAAGTTTGACAAGCTAAGGAACATAATTCCTATAATTGCTCAGCCAACACCTGAAAACCTCAAATGCTTCTTCATCAACTCACAGCTACCTAAAGTGAGTTTTCTACTAAGATGTGTTGGCCACATATACCTTGATGTTACTCAGGACTTGGCTACTGAGGTAGAAGATAACCTTATCTTGGAATGACAGATAAGGAGAGATCTAAACAGAGGTAAATATTCTTCTTTTTTTGAATATTTACCTACAACCACCACTAATCCAATGGTGCAGAAGCTGGCAAATGAATTGATAGATCTCAAAAAAAATGGCACAAGGGATGTCATCTGCTCTTTCATATAGAGATGTATCAAGGAGGACATTCCCTAATCAATCATACCAAGGTAATGCTGCCAGGAATTAAGGGAAAACTAATCCTCTTCCTCCCCCATGGGGGAACCTTGCCATTGAAACACCTCCAACCAATTTAGTAATTGGATATCTTGAAATAGAATCAGATTTCTCCTTCTAAATTGAATTGAATCCTGAATATGATGCTAATCTCTTCACTAAGGAAGAAGAAGAATTAGTTGGTGACTCCAACATTAGTTTCTTGAATTACCAAGATGAACCTAGAAGTGAAGGTAATGCAGCTGAGGGATCATATGTTGTGTTCACCTGGTCCAAGAACCAGTCAGCCTAGCAAGCTGATAAAGAAAAGTCAGAGGAGTGACCTCAACTAGCAATTTCAATTGTTAAGTGGGGAACCACTCTTCCTTTCTAGCCAAAAGACCTGGTGATTGCAAGAAAGGTAAGTACACCAAACATACCTATGCTTTCTACTTCAAATTCATAGTCTAGTCCTCCCCCTTCCAAAACTCAAAAGGATGAAATCCCATCCTCTATAACTAGTTCATTTCAAACATTTGATATCATTGATCATATAAAGAAAACCAAAATTCAAATGTCTAAATTTGAATTCCTGTAGTCCAACCTTAAGCAATTAGATAAGTTGGTTCAATGTGTGAAGAACCAAAATGTCCCTATAAGACAACCAATTCCCAAGGTAGCTCATGATTCCCCCAAGACTGCACCCACCAAGAATAACCTTGTCATTACTCCTCCTGCTACTCTCAGTAGGATTGAACCTTTCTATGTCTCCCTGGTGATAAATGGACATCAGCTAAATAATTATATAATTGATTTTGGAGCTTCTGATAATGTCATGCCTACCAAAGTGGTAGAATCTCTTGGTCTCACACTAACTAAGACATTTGGGAGATGTTTCTCCATGGAAAAAAAGCAAGTACCTCTATTGGGACAAATCAAGGATACCCAATTTGCATTTGCAGCCTTTCTAGACAAAAGAATCAAGATGATTGTCCTAGTGGCTGACGTCCCAGCATCATATGGCATCCTTCTTGGGTGAAATTTTTGTAAGGATGTTGGAGGTGAATTGAGCATGGACCTATCTAAGGCAAGGATCCTAGTCAAAGGCATTATGCAAAGATTTCTCCCTAAAAAGGAAGAAAAATATGTGGTCACTCAAACATCAACACCTGAAGCTCAAATTTTGTTTGAGTCTTCAGGCATGGGCAATTACTTTCTATCCATGGAGGAATTCCATGAGGCATTTGATGAAGCTCTTGGAGGTGGAAATCTAAAAATTGGTTCAAATGGAATAGTAGAAGGATTGGTGGAGTGCAATGCAAGTGTGGAAGAACCTCCACCTCCAAATGAAGAAGAATCTAAAGAAAAATTAGTGCCTAATGAGGTATGGATTCTAGAATTTGATGGCAATTGCTCCTCTACTGATTCAAGAGTTGAGGTTATGCTAATATATCCTTAAGGAGATATTTTTATTTCATCATATAGATTATAGTTTAGCAATACCAATAATATAGCTGAGTATGAATCTCTATTGCTTGGATTGAGGGCTGCTTGAGACAAAGGCATCAAACTCCTTCATGCTAAAGGAGACATTGAATTGGTGGTTTGTCAGGTGAGAAACCTATATCAAACCAAAAATAAGATATTGTGCCACTACCACAATCTAGTCTAGGATAAGATTGAAAGTTTTGATGCTTTCAGCATCTCTACCATACCAAGGGAATTTAATGATCGGGCTTATGCATTGGTTATTTCAACAACTCTATTAGTTCCTCACCCAGACTTCAAAGGAGATAGGTACACTATTGAACTAGTCTTTCGACCAAGTGTACCTGATAATGCCAGTCATTGGAAAGTGTTTAACAATGACAACCAAATCATTACCTTCCTGGAATAAAAGATAGCTTTGAATAGCTTCATTTTGAAGGCAGTAAACCTCAGAAGCTTGAACTAGCCCCATAATCAAGTGTAGATGTAGGTGAGGAGTTCCTATAGCTAAAAGGGAATAAAATTCCCAAAGGAATGGTCTCCCTTGAGAAGTTGTTTGAAAAACATGACAGATTCATCAAACAACAGCAAACATATTCAAGCTCCTCCCAAGAGTTTGATCAAGTAAATTTGGGTACCAAAGAAAATCCCAAGATGGTGAACATTGAGAAGTGTTGTAATTAGGAAGAAAAGTCCAAGTTCACTACTCTACTCAGTCAGTACATGGATGTTTTAGCATACTCCTATGATGATCTGAAGTCACTCATGCCTGATGAAATTCTCCATGAAATTCCTCTCAAAAGTGATTTAGCACCTTACAAGCAAAAATCTAGGTAGTACAATCCAAAGATATTAGGTACTATTATATCTAAAATATAGAAAATGTTGAATGCTAGAATCATTTTCCCAATCCATCATTCCACATGGATTGCAAACATAGTGCCTATAAGGAAGAAGAATGGTGAAATTCACCTCTGCATGGATTTTATAAATTTAAATTAGTCATCCTTAAAGGATAACTATCCTTTGCCAATCATGGATCAAGTGCTTTAGATAGTGACCAGTTCAAAGATGTTATCAATGTTGAATAGCTTCTTAGGATACAATCAAGTTGAAGTTGGTGAGGCAGACCAGCATAAGACTACCTTCACCACACCTTGGGGCACCTTTGCCTATCAAAGAATGCTATTTGGCTTGATAAATGCTGGCACCACATTCTAAAGAGCAATGGACCTTGCTTTCAAAGATGAAATAGGTAAGTTCATTGTAGTGTACTTCGATGATTTAACAGTCTTTTCTAAGCATTGCCCTGACCATATGCACCACTTGCAACAAGTGTTGGAACACTACCACCAGAATAACATTTATTTAAATCCCAAGAAGTCTATTTTTGGGGTAATAAAAGAGAAACTTATCAGACACATTATTTCTTGAGAAGGCATAAATATTGACTTAGAAAGAGTCAAGTCCATTCAAGATCTTACTTTGCCCACAAGTAAGACTGTAGTTCACTCTTTCTTTGGAAAGGTGAATTTCTTACGAAGGTTCATCCCTGAGTTTGCTAAGAAGACTCAACATATTGTAAACATGATGAATGGAAAGGCCACATTTAAATGGACTGAAGAAGGCAAATTGGCATTCCAAGATATTAAGATAGCTATTGCCCATGCCCCAATTTTGGTTTGTCTGGACTATAACAAGGATTTCACAATGTATAGTTATGCTTCTGATTACACACTTTTAGTAATTTTGGTTCAATAGAACCAAGAAGGTGTATAATCTCTTATTTCTTTCATGAGCTATCCTCTCAAGCTCATGAGCTAAAGTACTCAAACATGGAGAAGCATGCTTATGCAGTGGTGAAGGAAGTGAAGCATTTTCACTTCTACATCTTGAATTCACACACTACTACCTTAGTTCCTGACACCACGGTCAAATCAATATTAAATTAACAAGAGTTTGGGACAAAAAGAGGCAATTGGATTGCAAAAATCTAGGAATTTGATCTAGTCATCAAACCAATGAAACTGGTGTGAGGAAAAGGCCTATGCCAATTGATTGTTGATAACAAGCCAAAACAAATAGAGAATGAAGAAGAAGAAGAAGACACACTAGAATAATGGCCTGTATAATAGGAGCCTTGATGGAGTGTTCCTTCACTGTGTGGATAAAGAATAGTAGAACCAAATTTTGAAATCCTTCCACAATCTGGCCTGTGGAGGACATTTTCTTGCTCTTGTAATTACCCATAAAATCCTACGAGCTAGGTATTGCTGGCCTACTCTTTTTCAAGATGCATACAAATGGGTAAGAAAATGTGAACTATGCCCATAGTTTGTTGGAAACCCAAGTTAGCCGCCCTACCTCTCAAGCTAGTGGTGATATAAGAGCCATTTCAACAAAGGGGGATCAATTTCATTGGTGTTATAAACCCATCTTCAATTGATGGACATGATTATTTCCTCACAACCACAGACTACTTCACCAAATGGGTGGAAGCTATCCCAACCAAGCATGTTACTTTAGAAGTAGTGTGTAATTTCCTCAAAGAGAACATCATTTCTAGGTTTGGGGTCCCAACCAAGATTGTCATAGACAACATTACTTGTTTCATTTCCCAGGAGATTACTCAGTTCTATTTTTACTATGGGATCACCCTCTCCCACTCTTCTGATTACTTTCCACAAGGGAATGGACAAGCTGAATCAAGCAACAAGAACCTGGTGACTATCATCGAAAAGCTAGTGGATGACAACCAATGAGCATGGCATAAAGCATTGTTTGATGCTTTGTGGGCAAACAGGATCACACCTAAGAGGGTAATTGGTATGTCACCTTTCTAACTTTCTTATGGTCTCAATGTTGAGATACCAATCACCTTGGAACTGCCAGCTTTGAAATTGGCTAAGGTAGTTGAGGATCAAACTTATGAAAGCTCCATTGATAAGAGGAGCATGTGCCTAACTAAACTAGATGAGCAATGAACTATGGTGGTGGACTGAATTGCTACACATCAAAGTTTGGTGAAGAAGCTTTTCAACTAGAAAGTGAAAAACCATGATTTCCAAATTGGAGATCAAGTCCTTTTGTGGGAAAAAAAGAGATAACCAAAAGGAATGCATGGGAAATTTGATTCCCTTTAAAGAGGCCCATTTATTATCCATTGGCTCAATGGTAAAAATAGATTCCTATTGAAGTATCAAGATGGCACGCCCTTTTCTCTACCTCACAATGGGTAGCATCTGAAGCACTTCAATTCTTCAAGTATTAGATAAGTTCTCCTATACATATGTATATTTGTATAGTCTTTAGTTCTATTTTGTGTTGTTCATTTTCATTTTTGGCACCTTTATTTTTGGGTAACATGACTCCATAGCCCAATGGCATACTTCAAGGCACTGGAGATTCTGGTTTCTACTCCCCTCAGTTGTTCCAAGTTTTCAACTGAAGGAAGTTCCCCAACTGGAGCTAGCTATTGTTCCCAAAATTTGTCACTCATTTTGGGATAACATATGAACTATTTTGGTTCAAGAGACCAAAATCCTCTCTTACCTTTTCAAAATTTGTTCTGAGTATTCAAATTATCCATTTTTCAAGTTTTTTTAGATTTCTACAGACTCTGTAGGCTTGAAACTACGAACTCTGTAGGCTTAAAACTATGGACTCTACAAGATTGAAATTAGCAAGGTTCAGTAGGTTCAAAGGCTTCAACAAGCATTTTCTCTTGAAGGAGCAAGTTTCCAGCACTTAGGCAATTTCAAGATTTGTTTAATGCATTGGTTTAGCCAAAATTGTTCATTGGCAAGCCTCAAGGGAAGGGTTGAACCATTGAACCATTGAACTATTAAACCCCACTTCCAAAAAGGTTCAACAGTTCAATGGGTTCAAAGGTTCAATGATGTGAAAAGACTTAGAGGAATTTGAAGGCTTTGAAAAACAAAGAGATTGAACCAATTGAACCATTGAACCATTGAACCATTAAACCAAAGTTTGTTCAATCGATCGGTTCAACTGGTTGGTTCAAGGGACTGCCCCAAAGATGAAAGAACAAGTGCCCTTGCAGAGGGTAAGAAAAATTAGTTCAAGGGTCATAGAGAAGGCAGAAAAGATAGAATTCCTTTGGATTTGTTCAAAGGCTGAAAGGGAACATTTCCTTCAAACTTTTTATCTGAGGAAATTACTAAGTGAAAGAACTGTTATATTTCCTTCAGGAAGATTTTCCTCAGAAAAGTAGATAATGCAAAAGCAAATTCTTTCAGACAAAATTTCTGAAGGAAAATCCCAAAGTAAAAATCCCAAAATAAAAATCCCAATGTAAAAATATGAAGCCAAGGAAGATTTCTTTTAGATAAATTGTCTGAAGGAAAAGAACCAACGAAGGCCGCTCAAAGAAATCAAAGCCCGAAGGCCACCCGAAGGACCCTGAAGGGTAGGTGCCCTTGCGAGGGGGTCTCAGCACTAATAAAAAGGACCTTTCTCAAATCCCAAAGGGACACCTTCCCTTTAGGATGTTCTAAAGGCTAGATAAAGATGCAGAAAAGAGCTTTCAAAGACTTAGCCAAAAAAGGGCTACAAAGAGTGAACCATTGAACCGTTGAACCTTGAACCAAATGGTTCAATGGGTTCAAAGGTTCAAAGGTTCAACCAGTTTGATGAAGATCAAGAGGCTTAGAAAGATAAAAAAAGTGATGGAATGAAGACTAAACCAATGAACTGATTGAACCTTGAATCGAAAGAGTTCAAAGTTCAATGGTTCATAGGCTCAACAGTTCAAAGGAAGGAAGCAGCAAATAGATGATTCCAGAGACCAATTTTAAAAGGATGGTTCAACCAAAGAGAGAGAAAGAAAATGGAATAAACGAACCAATAAATATCATTAAACCATTGAATTGATGAACTTTCATAAGTTCAAAGGGTTCATGGTTCAACAGGGTTCAATTAAACAGCAACCAGTGACATTCCCATGGATGTCAAATTTAAGGTAATGGCATATCTGTTAAAATGCAAATATAGTGTGAAACTTGAAGGATGAATCAAGTGACCAGCTGAAGAGAGAGCCTGAGAGATCAAAATGGTATAGGGAAGAGAGAACAATATAAAAGATCAAAAATATCTATAAGGGAGTTAATTCTAGCAGGTGAAATAGTGGATCAAGTGGTCATCTGAGCACACTAAATCAGGGACGTGGCCTATTTTTCTTCCATGAAATAAAGGCAAAGTAGATAGATGTGCAAACATCAAGAAAAGGACTAAACAAATCATGCTAAGGAGGAGACATATAATATGGATGGTCACTCCATAGTTAAGACAATACATTATTCCAAACATGGCCCCTCGATAGAATTAAAGATGCATTGAAGGCGTTGACCGCAGCATGGGTCATTTCATGGAAAGAATCACCAAGCCTTTCTTGGATGATATACATTTTAATCTCTTGTATTATGCAAAGGGAGAATTTTCCATTATAGAGGAGACTTTTTCAAAATAGAAGTAAAACTCTGCCCAAATTGAAAGGCGAATACTGAGACTTTGAGCTCAGATTGTTGTTCATATTATTTTATCTAAATGAAAAAGTAAGATACTTGTAGAATTTTTGCTATTATATCTTGTGCCATTTTATGAGATTGTTCTTATGTCTATCTTCTAGATGCATTCTTGTTTATTTAATTTAACAAGTAGAACTAGTGGAAGTAATCAAGAAGGTGTCCTAAAGCCAATTGTGGAGAGACTTTGTGTTGTCTACAATTGCCTTTAGTGTTTTTGTCTATTTTCTATTTCTATGTAAAGGACCTTGGGATGAATTTGTGCCCTCATTTTAATTTGTATTTCACTCTTGTGCATTTAAGGTGGAGACTTTGTGCTACATCTTATTCTATTGGTTACTACACCCTTTGTTACTAGTTACTTGTCACTACCTGAAAGAACTCCTATTATTTCCTGCAAGATCACTTATGAAAGAAGAGAAGTACCTTTAGTGTTTTCACCAAGATTTTATCCTCTATTTGTTAAAATCATCTCTAAAAAAAGAGAGATGGATGGCATTATTCTACCTCTGAGTGTTATTTTCTGCTTATAGATATAGTATATAGCCCCTCATATTTAACAGGGAACCTCCCCTTGATGAGAGGAGAGATTTATCCCCTTTTGATGTAGAAAACCTACACATTTGGCCAACCAATCTCCCTTTTTGTGGTTTATAAGACCTATTTTTCTCATCAGTTAGCTAATTGACAAAATATTCACCCAACAATATGGATATAACTATGCGTTAAACATGCACATAGAAGTTAGAACTATGTTGATGCGGTCGACCTAGTATGGAAAACACATGATAAAAATAATGATAAAATAATGAAAAATAAGTGAATAAATCATATAAAGGTTTGTTCATGTCAATTTCACCAGAATTTATGAAATAAAAAATGCAACATGTCTATAAATCAATCCTGGCTTGGAGAAGATAGATCATACCTACACTTTTGATTGGGAATACATTTGCTAAGCAGGAACATGACCAATATGGGTATTTTATAGACCAAATTAGGGGATATATTATTAAAATACAATATGATAAGGAGGGTTCCAAATCCTATATTCTAATACAATCATGAAATAAACCTAAGGGGGTCCTACGTTTTGATATTTCACCTCATCTAATAACAAGAAAAGTAAATCTAATCTAGTTCTCACCAAATCTTGTGGGAGAAAGTGGGGGTTAAAAACAATAAAACTAAACATTAATGGAATACATATACTCATGTCAATGTATATTAAATCCTAATACATGAAATAAAATCACAAATACATTTTCTATCTACTCTTACAAAGGATAAATAAAGTTAGGAATACTTACCTTTGAAGACGAACCCACTGAGCCTCAATCTCTCCCTTGGCCAAGGTTTTTCACAAGAGGTTTTTGTGGTATGTAAGTATGAAAAATACAAATCATCTCTAGGCTTCACAACCTATTAATTCATCTAAAATATTTTTCTACAAGACAAGATCCATATCTCCAAATAAATTATGGAACTTCAAGCTTTACTGCTCAAGTAGAATGATCAATAAGTAGATGTTCATTCTCTCTTATTTATTTTCACTTCTCATTGATAAATTATGAAAATTAACTTGTATTTATAGTTGGATCTTTCCCTAAACCCTACCAAAAATGTTGACTGATAGGTCAACCTAGTCGACCTAGTATAATTTTGGATAATGATTCACTAGGTCATGAGCTAGGTCAGCGAAAGGTCAACTAGCTCTTAAGTGAAAAATACCCCAAAATTGTATAGGATCAACCTAGTAAACCTATTATAAACAACTAAAACAAATTATTTAGGTGAGGGATTGGAGGATAAAATGTATCAAATCCCTAGAATGGGTACAATATAGAAGAGTAAGCTTAGGGTAAATGGTTTTAGGAGACAAGTGTGTAGTTAACAAGTGGAAAAGGGACAACAATCATGAAATGCACCAATGGTCTATCCATCCCTTTCATAGTTCACCCCTTAATACATCAACTCAAAGATATTGAGACTTAATAGGTTATTACAAGATACAAAGTGTTAGTAATCGATAAAATTTTGAAAATATTATGTGTATATAGATAATAAGAAAAATATCTCAGAAGCACATCTCCCAAATATTGGTTTGGATTATATTCTTGGTCATGAGGAATAACATAGTTATTTATATATAATTCACATAATTGATTTTGATCCTTAGAAATTCCACTATTGTATATTTTAAGTAAGGAGCAAGGATCACTTACTAGTTTGGGTATGTCATAATAGACTCTTAAAGACTAAAATTTTAACCACTACTACTCAAGGTGCACATCATACACTCTTATAAGAGGTCTACAACTTAATTGTTGTAATATTAACTTATTTATTTTACCTTATTTTTAAGTTTTAAAATTTGTGACATTGTATATTTGGCCTTATTATTTTAAGTCTATTTTTTCATATCTTAATTGACTATACTAATTGTGCCATCAAATTTTCATGGTCTATATCATGACATCTTTTTTCATGAATAATTATTCCTAAATAATCTCTTAAATATGAGTGAAATTTGTTGAAAAAATATTTCATGTCTAATTCTCCATGGCATGCCACTAGTTACAATTGATTATATTAAAAATGGCATATATAGTTTTATGATGTTGCAATACCATTGAAAGGTTTCATAGTATACTATTATGTCTAGTAATCCACTCAAGAATCTCCCCATTCTTATGTTACAAAAAAATGGAAACCATGTGTATGTTCATATTATTCTTATCTTGTTCAAAATGGGCATGTGCCCATTCTACACAAGATTGAAATACTATCAACTTTAAAAAATATGTATCTTACATATAATGGGATTAATTGATAAAACTCTTATTATCTTGTGTAAAATTAGGTACAAGGCCATTTCGATCAAGATATAAAATATCATCTTCATTTTATTATAATGCATTATTATGGCCAAATAAAATAATATAAATTTAATATCAAATACACACATTTCATCCTTATGCATATATATTTTAGGTCTAATTATTCATGGGAAGCCTTTAGGTAAAATCAATTATATCGTAAATGGAATATGTAGCTATCTAATGCTATATTACTATTTTAAGGTCCTAAGGTACACTATTATGTCTAATATTCTACTAAAAATCCCCTCAAGCTATGTTACAACATATTGGTTAGAATGTGTATATTCATATTATTCTTATATTATTCATAATGGACATCTGTCCATTATACACAATATTATAATACTAAAAATGGGATATTTAAGTAATAGTGGGTCACTATTTGAATTCAAAAAATAGGGTGTCTGAGTGGAAGTTGTTGAAAAAATCTATCAAGTTTAATTCTTTGTGGCATACCACTAGTTACAATTGATTATATTATGGATGGAATATGTAGTTGTCTGATGTTGTGGTAACATCAATAGGTTTTATGGTATACTATTATTTTTATTACTCCACTAAATAATCCCCCAAATCTTGTGTTACAAAAAAATAGAAACCATGTGGATGTTTATATTATTTTTATCTTGTTTAAAATGACCATGTGCCCATTCTACACAAGATTAGAATACTATCAACTATCAAAAATATTTATCTTATGTATAATGGGATTAATTGATAAAAAATTTAATGTCTTATGTAAAATTAGGCACAAGCCCATTCTTATCAAGATATAAAATATCATCTCAATTTTATTACAATGCATTATTAAAACCAAATAAAATAATATTAATTTAATATTAAACAAACACATCTCATCCTAGTGCATATACATTTTAGATCCAATTCTTTGTGGGAAGTTGTCAAGTATAATTGATTATACCTAAAATGACATATGAAGATATATGATGCTATGGTACCATCATAAGGTTCCATGGTACACTATTATGTCCATACACTATCATTTGAGTACCAAGATGCCACCAGGTGCCAATATCTTAGGGACTTAGAACCTTGGGGGATTATGAGCTCTGATAAATCCATTAATGCCTCTATAGGCCCAAGGAAATGAGATGATACCAGGTGGTAGTATCTTGGTACTATGAATCTTTGAGGGCTTATAACTTAAAATTAGGTCATAATACCTTAATGCCTTTAGGGGCCCAAGGTCTTGATATGTTATCAGGTGGTAGCATCCTAGTACTAGGAAGCTTAGAAGGCTTATGCCTTTGAACTATGACTTGATCCCTTTAATGCCTTTAGGGACATAAGGACCTAAGATGCTACCAAATGGAAACATCCTGATACTGAAAAACTTAGAGGACTTGTACTTAAGAATTAGGCCATGGCCTATGATCTGTTCATATGTCACAATAACAACCAATTATGAGTTTAGGCATGGAGTAGATGCAAAGGGCATATGTGGAACTTGATTGTGTTAGTTATGGAATAAGGTTAAGATTTATGAACAAATTAACATTTTAAACATGATAACCATGGGTTTATACTAGAAAAATAATCATTTAGTTTTCATGGTTAAAATTGAAGACTCTTTTACCTCTCATCCATGGCACAAATTTGGTAAATTTTCTTTAGATATTGATAAGAAAAACATATAAGAATATTTATGTATATATATTTATATATCCACTTATGATTCTAGCATTTGGTTGCATGTGAGTTGATGGTAGTCATGTATATTTTAATATTAAGTGTAAAAAAATTTGGGAATGACACTTCTGCAACTACTTCTATGGCTTGTTGTTGTGCCTTGGCCAATATGATGGTCGAGGCTTTTACTGACATTTCTTATTCTTAGTTACCTTCTATGTATTTTTGTTTTATTATGTGATATTTTTTGATTTCACTTTTATGTTTTTACTTCTTGTTGGTCGGTATATACTTTTTTTGTAGTGTAGGAAGTGTTTATTGTTTTTTTAACATTTTTGGTGGTTTTGAACTAATAGGGGAATGGAGTGAGATCTCTTGAAATATTTCTTATTGATCATGAATGTGTTTGTTTTGTTGAGTTGGCTATTCATAGTGATCTAATGTGCCATAAAACTATATTCTCTATCCCTTCCACCTTGTTAGAATGTGGATGTTCATAATATTCTTATCTTTTTTAAAATGGGCATGTGCCCATTCTACATAATATTAAAATACTATCAATTTCCAAAAATATTTATCTTATATAGAATGGGATTAATTGATAAAATTATTAATGTCGTATGTAAAATAAAGCACAAACCCATTTTGATCAAGATATAAATTATCATCTCCATTTTATTACAATACATTATTAAGAAAATACAATAATACAAATTTAAAATCAAACATAAACATTTTGTCCTTGTACATATACATTTTAGGTCTAATTCTCTATGATAAGACACTAGGTAAAAAAATTATACTGTTAATGGCATATGTAGTTGTGTAATACTACAATACCATCACAAGGTTTTATGGTATACTATTATGTCCAGTAAACCATTGAAGAATCCACCCAATTTTGTGTTACAACATGTTGTTTATAAGGTGGATGTTCATATTATTCTTATCTTGTTTAGAATGGAAACTTTCCCATTCTACACAATATTGGAATAATATCAATAGGATATTCAAATAATATAAGTTTCCCATTTGATTTCATAAAATGGAGTGCCTGAGTAGAATTTGTTTAAAAAATATTTTGGGTCTAATTCTCTCTGGGATGGTACTAGTTACAATCGATTATACTATGAATGACATATGGAGTTATCTGATGCCACAGTACTATCAAAAAGATCTATGGTATACTATTATGTCCAAAAATCCACTAAAGAATCACCACAAGCTTGTGTAATATAAAAATGGAAATCATGTGGATGTTCATATTATTCTTACCTTGTTCAAAATGGGCATGTTCTAATTCTACAAAATATTGGAATAGTATCAATAGCCCAAAATCCTTATCTTATGTAGGCTAGGATTAATTGATAAAATTATTAATTTTTTATGTAAAATCAAGTATAATCCCATTATGATCAAGATATAAAATATCATCTCCATTTTATTACAATACAGTATTAAGATAAAATTTAATAACACAAATTTAATATCAAACATACACATCTCATCCTCATGCATATATATTTTAGGCCTAATTATCCATGGGAAATCACTAGGTACAATCGATTATACTATGAACTACATATGTAGTTTTTTGATGCATAGTATTATTGCAAGGTTCTATAATACTATATTATGTTTATTACTCTAGTATATAAGTATTGAGATGTTTCCAAGTGGTTGTCTCTTGGAGAATCATAAACTTAGGTGATTTTGATCCCTAAGGAATCCCTTAATTCCTTTGTGGGCATAAGGACCCAATATTCTACCAGGTGGAAGCATCTTAGTACTAGGAAACCTTGAGGGATTAGACCTTAGAACTAGGTATTGGTCCCTTTAATGCCTTTGATGGCTTGAGCTCTTGAGATGCTACCAGGTGGCACCATCTTGGTACTAGGAAGCTCAAAGGGCTTAGGCCTTTGAACTAAGACCCAATCCCCTTAATTCCTTTGGGGGATTGAAGACCTAAGATGATGCTAAGTGGGAACATCTTAATACTCAAAAACTTAGATAGATTGGACTTTATAATTAGGTCATGGGATTTTGATCTTTCCATATGGGATGATCACGACCACTATGAGTCTAGGCATGGAGTAGACCCAAAGGGGTCACATAGAACTTAACTATGTCAGTGATGGACTGAGATTAGTATTTATCATTTTTGTAAAGTTTCTAATATGATAACCATGGGATTATGATAGAAAAAAAATCCTTTAGTGTTCATGGTTGAGCTTGAAGACTCTTAGATCTCTCATCCATTAGCACACATTTGGAAATTTTTATCTAGTTAGTTGAAAAGAAAATTAGATAGGAATATATATATATATGCCTATCTAATTTTTTTTCAACTATCTAGATAAAAATATCCAAATTTGTGCCAATATCCACTTATGCTTCTAGGTTCTAGTTTCATGCAAGTTGATGGTAGCCATGTATGTTTTAATATTAGGTGTAAAAAAAAGGCATGAAATTCTACAACTACTTATAAGGCTTCTTGTTGTTCCTTGGCCATTATGATGGTCAATGATTTTTCTTATGTTTATTATTTTTTTTCACTCTCTGTGTTTACTTATGTGGGATTTTTTCCTTTTGATATTATATTCCTAATTATTATTGGGTGGAATATATTATGTTTATAGTGTAGGATGTGTTCATTATTTTTATAAAAAAATTTATAGTTTTGAGTTGACAAGGGAATGGAGCGAGATCTCTTTCTAGATTTCTTGTTGATAATTAATGTGTTTGTTTTACTGATCTAGCCACTCATAGCATTTAAATTTGTTGTAAAACTATCTTCTCCATCCTTTCCACCTTATTATCATGTGGATGTTCATATTATTCTTATCTTGTATAGAATGGACATGTGTCCATTCTACATAAGATTATAATACTATCAACTTATAAAAATATTAATCTTATGGAGAATGGGATTAATTGATAAAATTATTGATGTATTGTGTAAAAGTAGGCATAATCCCATTCTGATTAAGATATAAAATATCATCTCTATTTTATTACAATACATTATTAATACTAAATACAATAATACATATTTAATATCAAATAAATACATCTCATCTTCTTGCATATGTATTTTAGGTCTAATTCTTTATGGGAAGCTGCTAGGTATAATCTATTATGTTGTGAATATCATATGTAGCTATCTGATGTTTTGGTACCATCATAAGGTTATGTATTACACTATTATGTACATTACTCCACTAGATAATCTCCCAAAAACATGTGTTACATCATATTGGTTAAAAGGTGGATGTTAATATTAATCTTATCTTATTTATAATGGGCATGTACCCATTCTAAACAATATTGGAGTTATATCAATGGGATATTCAAGTAATTTTATTTTATAAAATGGGGTGTTTGATTAGAAGTTATTGAAAAAATATATCATGTCTAATTCTTTGTGGGATGTCATAGTTATAATTGATTATACCATGAATATCATATTTAGTTATATGATGTTGTGCTACCAGTAAAAGGTCTAGTACTCCACTGAATAATCCCTTCATGTTTGTGTTACAAAATAATGTAAACCATGTGTATATTCATATTATTCTTATCTTGTTCAGAATGGTCATGTGCCCATACTACACAATATTGTAATACTATCAACTTTTAGTAATATTTATCTTATGTAGAATCAGATTAATTGATAAAATTATTAATATCTTATGTAAAAGTAGGCACAATCCCATTTTGATCAAGATATAAAATATCATTTACATTTTATTACAATGAATTATTAAGACCAAATATAATAGTATAAATTTAATATTAAAATAGACACATCTCATCCTCCTACATAGACATTTTGATTCTACTTCTCTATGGGAAACTGCTAGGTACAATCGATTATGCTAAAAATAGCATATGTAAATATCTAAAGTCTCGATACCATCACAAGGTTGTGTGGTACACTATTATGTCTATGACTCCACTAATTACCCCCCCCCCCCCAAACTTGTGTTACACCTTATTAGTTAAAAGGTGGATTTTCATATTAATCTTATCAAATTTAGAATGGGAATGTGCCCATTCTACACAAGATTGAAATTCTATCAATGGGATATCAAAATAATTTGATTTAAAGAAATGGAGTGTTTGAGTGGAAGTTGTTGAAAAATATTTTAGATCAAATTCTATGCGGGATGCCACTAATTACAATTGATTATACCAAGAATGGCATATATAGTGGTTTGATGCTATGATACCATCAAAAGGTTCCATAGTATACTATTATGTCTAATACTCCACTAAAGAATCCCCTCATATTTGTGTTATAAAAAAATAGAAACCATGTGGATTTTCATATTATTTTTATCTTGTTCAGAATGGGTATGTGCCCATTATATATAATATTTTAATACTATAAACTACCAAAAATACTTATCTTATGTAAAATGGTATTAATTGATAAAATTCTTAATGTCTTGTGTAAAGACAGGCACAAACCCATTATGATTAAGATATCAAATATCATATCCATTTTATTGTAATGCATTTTTAAGACCAAATACAATAATACAAATTTAAAATAAAATAGACACATCTTGTCTTCATGGATATACATTTCATGTCTAATTATCCTTGGGAAGCTACTAGGTATAATCTATTATACCTCAAATGGCATATGTAGTTTTATGATGTTGTGATACCATCACAAGGTGATGTAATAAAAAATTATGTATAGTAATCCACTAAATAATCTCCTAATCTTGTGTTACAACATATTGGTTGGGAGGTGGATTTTCATATTATTATTATCTTATTCATAATGGGAATGTGTCTAATGTACACAAGATTGGAATACCATCAATGAGATATTAAATTAATAATTGATCCCCATTTGATTTCAAAAAATGGGGTGTTTGAGTACAATTTATTGGAAAACTCTTTCAATTCTAATTATCCATGAGATGTTGCGAGTTACAATTGATTGTACCATGAATGGCATATGTATTGGTCTTATGTCATGGTACCATCAAAAGGTTTTGTTGAATAATCACCTCATGTTTGTGATATAAAAAAATGGAGACCATGTGGATGTTCATATTATTCTTATCTTGTTCATAATGGACATGTGTACATTATAGACAAGATTGGAATACTATCAACTACCAGAAATACTTATCTTGTGTAAAATTAGGCACAAGCCCATTCTGCTCAATATATAAAAATATCATCTCCACTTTATTATAATGAATTTTTAATACAAAATAAAATAATATAAATTTAATATCAAATAAATACATCTCATCCTCATGCATATACATTTTAGGTATAATTTTCTATGGGAAGACACTAAGTATAATCTATTATATCATGAATGGCATATGTAGATGTTTGATGCTACAGTACCATCACAAGTTTACATGATACACTATTATGTCCATTACTCCACTTAAGAATACCTCTAACCTTGTATTAAAACATATTGGTTATAAGGTGGACGTTCATATTATTTTTATCTTTTTCATAATGGTCATGTGCCAATTCTACATAATATTAGAATACTAACAATGGGATATTCAAGAAATAGTGGGTCCCTATTTGATTTTTGAGAATGGAGTGTTTGAGTATAAGTTGAAAAAATATTTAAATTATAATTATCTATGAGATGCCGTTAGTTATAATTTATTATACCTTGAATGACATATATATCTATTTGATGTTATATTACCATTGAAAGGTTTTATGGTATACTATTATGTCCAGTATTTCACTAAAGAATCCTCTAAAACTTATGTTACAAAAAAATGAAAACCATGTGGATGTTCATATTATTATTATCTTTTTTCAAATGAGCATGTGCCCATTATACACAATATTGGAATACAATCAACTACCAAAGATCCATATCTTATGTAGAATGGGATTAATTGATAAAATTATTAATATCTTGTGTAAAATTAGGCATACACCCTTTTTGATCAAGATATAAAATATCATCTCCATTTTATTACAATGATTTTTTAATACCAAATACAATAATACAAATGTAATATCAAATAAGAACATCTCATCCTCATGCATATACATTTTAAGTCTTATTCTCTATGAGAATCCTCTAGGTACAATCAAGTATACTACAAATGACATATGTATTTATCTGATATCATCTCAAGTTTTTGGGTATACTCAATCCCATGGTCATAATTTTTATGTATTTCATAGAACAATAACATACCCATTTTGAAAAAGATAATTTTCACATCTTTAATTATGAATCTAGAAACCTAAACATATAAGAATATTGGATTTTTAATTGATGATGTACTTATCATTTCCAATTATTTGGATATGTGTCTATTCCACACTATCAAGGCAAGTCTAACATTATAATTTATGAATCCAATACTCTTGGCTTGTGTGGAATGGGCACATGCCCATTTTACACAAGATATAAATAATGGATTCTTAATTAATAACATTCTTAAAATACTATTAATATATTAGTATGATGGGGCATAACATGATCAATTATTTCTCTACGCTCATAATAAAATTAATACATAATTGGTGTATAAAATCCATATCAAACTCTTATTTTTTTATTTTATTAGATAAGAGACCTAGTTTTATAGGGACCAAGAACCAAATTATAAACAAGGTATGATAAAGTATAATAAGTCACATGCGCTGAGATCCAAAGATGAGAGTATCAAAACAAAAATCCAACTATCATAGTGAAGGACAAAAACATAGAAATTAAAAAAGAGCTTAGTTCAAGAAGGAGGATCCCTCTGTGAGTACCTTAACAGCCTTAGTCTCCATCACTTGTTCAGTCGGTATGTAGACCTTCAGGACTCTTATTAATGTTAGTATTAATTTAATAATGTAAAATCATGGGAACATGCCCATTTCCCACATTCAAATCCCTTTAAATTTTTAATTGATAATATTCATAATATATTACAAGACCTTTTTATTATAGGTAATTGTGCTCATTCCAAATAGATTAAATATTATTTAATCAATTTAGGATAAAATATTATTATCTTGTGTAGAATATAGGACTATACTTACTAATAAATTCTAATTTTTGAAGCAATAAGTATCAACCATTTATTATAAGTTAGTAGTACACATTCAAAGAGGAATAAGTCCTATTGTTAAAATTAAATCTAACTATAACTATTTTTCCTTAAAAATTTACAATTTCATAGAAACACGAATCAAAATTCAAATGAAAGTTTAAATTATGATGAGAGAGATATTACATAATAGTTCATAGAAATTATTTAATAGTTTCATATTTACTATTTTAGAGGATAAAAAATTTGTTACAAATTAGAAAAGGATTTATTTTATGATAATTATGTTTCTAGGGTATGATAATTACATACAAATAAATTGAAGATGGTGGAGATTACACAAGGACTCAGTAGTGTCTGATGTTGATTATTTTTGCATGGAAACTATATATTAAGATAGATAAACTTCAAGACACAGTTGTAAAATAAATTTGAAAGTGAGGAAGGTATTGACAAGGAGATTACTCTAGGACCCAATTTATGATTATTATTTTTATGTAAAAATACATTTTCAAATAACTTAGTAATATTACACAAGAAGATTACAATAATATTACACACATGTATTTATCATTTTTATTTTTTATGTAAATATTTTTCTTAGTTTAAATTAAAAAAAGGAAACCAATATTTAAGTGAGTTTGATTACAATTGACATTTGAATTTAAAAATTAAATTACATTTAAATTTTGTAGATATAAAGAAGAATATATAATGAATTTTTGAAGAATAAGAAATTAAAAATTGGTAGTAGATGTTGTAGTTATTTCTCGTTGTGCTAGTTATAAAACTTGATTTTAAATTTCTTATTCTTTTTACTGAGTTACTGAAGATAAAACTTTGATTTTATATTTATTTTTATTTGTGTCATTTCACTATTATAGTTTTCCTATGTCATTCAATGTGGTTTTGTTAGGATCTCAGATGGATGTTGGCATCCCTAAACCCAACTATCTCTATCTCTTTATACTATCAATAAGCTCCATGATGGTTTCTAATATCCATAAAACCTAATTATCTCTATATATCTATACTATCTATAAGATCTTAGATAAATATTGGTTTCCCTAAAATTGACTATCTCTATCTATCTATACAGTTGATAGGATTTAGGATCATTATTGGTATCTCTGAAACTTGAGTATCTCTATATGTGTGTCGAGTTGATAGGCTCTTGGATGGATGCCAGTATGCCTTAAACTTGAATCTATCTATCTATCTATCTATCTATCTATCTATCTATCTATCTATCTATCTATCTATCTATCTATATGGTCAATCATATTATTCTCTCATTTGCCTCTATGTTTTTCATTTGGTTTCCTTACCTAAGATTAAACTAAAGAAAGAAACTTGATTCTTTCAATACTCAAAAATTTATAATGTATCTGACTACACATAAATTCCTCCCAACATCCCAGCATGATTATTTAAAAAATTTAAAAATACATGCTATATTAAATGTTGTGCCTATTTTTAAATTTGAAAAACACCTTGTCATAAATTTTTTTAGATACATCTTGATTTGACAATTGTTGAACGTATGAAATCTAGCATGGTATCTATTTTATTTTCACTCTAATTGTCAGTGTAGGAAGGCTTGTTAATATAATTTTATTTGACAATTATAATTATTTGATATGTATTATAAATTATTTGAATATATTTTTTATTACCTATATAAAATCTTTTTGAAATTTTTGAAAATCTATTGAGGAGATTAGTTAGTACTAATAAAAATAATATGATTATAAATCAAACTAATTTGGAAAATAATTTCAATGCATACCTTTAATATATTAATTACATAATTAAAAATGAATTCAACTATTGGTATTTAAGCATTGTAGTCTATTAAAAGTAACACATATCTTAAATAAACATACCCTTCATGTGTATACAATATTAATGACATTAAAATAAATTTGTGAAATTTTAGTAAAATATGCCAACATGAAATATTATAAAGTGCACTTCAAATCTCATGCTTCATTGAACCATTGAGTAAATCATGCTTCAAATCCCATCCTAATTTGAAAGTTCTAAAAAAAGTGAGCTTGATTTTAATTGAATAATGCCATAATTTAAAGACAATGGTGATACCAATTATCTATCTTTATCATCATTTATATGAAAATTTTATAAGCATTATTTTCCTTTGGAGATATTTTTTAAAACAATTATAAAATTAATTTATATTACTTAATAAATTTAAGGTGTAAAATAATTTTAATGAGTACATGTCAAGTCATTTGAAGTCTATATTTTATTTTAAATTACATTTCAATTTACTTGCAATTAATATAACCATTTGAACTTAAAAATTAATTTGAAATTTAAATAAGAATAAAATAAATATTCTTTTACCAATATATATATATATATATATATATATATATATATATATATAATTGTAACTTTTTTATGTCTTGTAATTAAATAATAAGATAACAATATTCATCCTATCTTAAGTGGAATGGTTTTAATTGATAATTTATATTGGGCATAAGATTTTGAACATTGTACATTCTAAGAAGATGATAATACAAGATTTTAAAAAGACTATAAATATAAACTATCCATTATAAACTAGACAAGTGTATTGATCATATCTTGTTTATAATGCTTAGTATGTCTATTATATAATACTCTTTAATTACATTTCATTATTAAAACCAAATAAAATAATAAAAAATTTATATCAATTGACACAAATTGTCTTTTTACATATAGATTTATGGTATAATGCTTTGTGAGATCCTGCAAGCTACAGAATAATGACACATAATTCAATTCTCATTAATACACCATTGAATCACTTCAAGTATATATGTCTATATCATTCTTCAATTTATATATTTCTTTTCCATTATTATAATACATCATTAATATCAAATACAAAACAAATTTAATCTCAACAAACACATCTCACCTCATCCATATACATTTCATGTATAATTCTCCATGGGATGCCACTAGGTACAATAAATTATATTGTGAACAACACATGTAGCTAACTAATGCCATGATAATACCTCAAGGTTTCATGGTATACTATTATGTCTATTACTCCACTAAATAATCCTCCAAGCTTGTGTTATAAAATATTGGTTAGAATGTGGATGATCATATTATTCTTATCTTATTTAGATTGGACATGTGCCCATTTTACAAAAGATTGGAATACTATAAATTGTCCTCCTAATGCATATAAATTTTAGTTATAATGATGTTTTGGTACCATTATAAGGTAGCTACACATTATATTATCATGTTTAGATAAATTTCAACTTCAATTCCTACAATTTTATATTGATTTAGCATGTTGATTTGGTCAATGATCTTCACTTTTTTCCACTTAACCGATGTTATTTCCACATGGAATTTTATCATTTTTTATCATCCTTCACCATCATCTAGTCTTTCCCTACTAGACTCAAGACTATGAAGTAGAATGATGTCACCACATGGTGTAAACCTACTAACCCACTTGTATGGAGGGTTACCTAATTGTATGATCACTCTGAGACCATAGAGTAGTGGGATATCACCCCATGGTGTAATCTCCTTAACCTTCTCACCTAGAGGGTTAGTTAACTATATAGCCACCCCTAGGGTAGTGAACTAGTAAGATGTCACCATGTGGTTCAATCCTACTAACCCACTTACCTAAAGGATTAGCTAGTTGTACAACCACCCCCAAGAATATGAAGTAGTGATATAACACCATGTAGTGTAATCCCACATGGTTTAATCATACTAATTTGATTGACCAGAAGGTTGGTTGATTGTACATCCACCCCTAAGGTATTATATTATTAAGATGTTATCATGTGGTTAAATCCTAATGACCCACTTTCCTATAGGGTTAATATTCTATATGGATCTACCCAAGTTACTAGGTACCCAAGATCCTATCATGTGGCATGATCCTACTAATCTAGATGCGTGAAGATTTTTCACTATGTATAGTACTCCCTAGGTCATTGGGTCCCCCTACATATTTCTTCCTCATACATACATTTTATATATAATGATGCCATGCTACCATCACAAGGTTCTACATTATACTATCATGTCTAATACTCCATTAAATAATCCCCAAAGCTTGTGTTATATAATGGTATTTATATAGTGGATGTTTATATTATTCTTATCTTGTTTAGAATGAGCATGTGCCTATTTTACACAAGATTATAATACTATCAACTATCAAAAATCATTATTTGTGTAGAATGGGATTAATTGATAAAATTCTTAATGTCTTATGTAAAATCTAATACAAGTTCATTATAATCAAGATATAAAATATCATCTCCATTTTATTTCAATGCATTTGTAATACCAAATAAAATAATACAAATTTAATATTAAATAGACACTTCTTATCCTCATGTATATACATTTGATATTTAATTCTCCATAGGTTACCACTAGGTATAGTTGATTATACCATGAATGGTATATTTAGCTATCTGATGCTTTGGTATCGTGGTAAGGTTCCATAGTTTACTATTATTTCTAGTACTCCATTGAATAATCCCTCAAGCTTGTGTTACCTAATATTGGTTGTAATGTGGATTTACATACTATTATTATGTTTCTTAAAATGGGTATGTGCCCATTTGACACAATATTGGAATACTATCAACTATAATCCTTGTGCATATACATTTTAGGTCTAATGATGTTTTGGTACCATATCAAGTTTATGCATTATAATATCTGTCTATTACTCCAATGAGCAATATATGTAGATGTATGATGCCATAGTACCATCATAAGTTTATGTGGTATAGTGTCATGGCCATTACTCCACTAAATAATCCCCCCCCCAATATTATGTTATAATATATTAGTAAAAATATGGATGTTCATATTAATCTTCTCTTGTTCATAATGGGCATGTGCCTATTATACACAAGATTGGAATAATATCAACAAGATATTCAAGCAATAGTGGGTCCACATTTGATTTTCAAAAATGGGGTGTCTGAGTGTAAGTTGTTGAATTGATTCTTAATTCTCTATGGGATTCCACTATTTACAATTGATTATACTATGAATGACATATGTAGTTATATAATGTCATGGTATCATCAAAAGGTTTCTTGATATATTAATATGTCTAGTACTCCATTGAATAATCTTCCCCAATCTTGTGTTATATAAAATGGAAACCATGTGGATTTTCATATTCTTGTTTATAGTGGGAATACTCCCATTCTACATAATATTGGAATACTATAAACTACCAAAAAAAATTAGCTTATGTATAATAAGATTAATTCATAAAATTCTTAATGTATTTTCTAAAATTAGGCACAAAGACATTCTAATCAAGATATAAAATATCATTTCTATTTTATTACAATGCATTGTTAAGACCAAATATAATAATACAAATTATCAAATAAACACATCTCATCCCCATGCATATACATTTTAAGCCTAATTCTCTATGGAAATCTACTAGGTACAATCGATTATATCATAAATAGCATATTTAGTTGGCTGATGTCATGGTATCATTACAAGGTTACATGGTATAATCAATCCCATGCTCATAATTTTGATGGATTACGTAGATTAGGCACATACCCATTTTGAAAAAGATAATTTTTACATATTAAATTATAAATTCAATAGCATAAACATTATAATAATATTGGTTTCTTAATTGATAATGTGTTTATATTTTCTAGATATATGGGCATGTGCCATTCCAAAATATCAAAGTAATTCTATGTTATAACTTAAGAATCCAATACTATTATCTTATGTGTAATGGGCACATGCCTGTTTGACACAAGATATAGATATTGGATTCTTAATTAATAATACTCTTAAAATACTTTTAATATACTAGTATAATGAGGCATAACATGATTAATTCATGTTCTATGATCATAATATAATTTGTGTACAAATGGCATACTAGACTCTTATTAATATTACTCTTAATTTAATAATGTGGAGTCATGGGCACATGCCCATTGAACACATGCAAAGCCCATTAGATTCTTAATCGATAATATTCACAATATATTATAAGACCTTTGTATTATAGGAAATTATGATCATTATATATAGGTTATAAAGAATTTAATGAATTAAGAATCATATGTTATTATCTTGTGTAGAATATATGCCTCTACTTATTAAGAAATTATGATTTTAGAAGCACAAATATCAATTGTTTGTTGTAACGCAGTAGTGCACATTTAGAGAGGATTAAGTGCTATTGTATAAATCAAATCTCTTTTAACTATAACTATTTTTCATTAAAAATTTAATTTTTCATATAAACATGAATTAAATTTGAAATTATCATGAGGGAGACATTGCATAATATTTCATATCAATTATTTTAATATTTTATATTCACTATTTTAGAGGAGAAAAAATTCATTATGAAGTAGAAAAGGATTTATTTTATGATAATTGTGTTTCTGTGGAATGATAATTGCATACAAATAAATTTAAGAAAATGGAGATTACACAAGGACTCAATAGCATCTGATATTAATTATTTTTACATGAAAACTATATCTGCATATAGATAAGAGTCAATCTAGACTTGGAAAATAATGTTGAACATAAAGAAGGGATTGAAAAGATGATTACTTAAGGACCCTATTTTTTATTATTATTTTTGTGTAAAACTACATTTTTAGAAAATTTAGGAAGGTTACATAAAGAGATTACAAGGATTTTACACATAGGTATTTATCATTTTTATTTTTTATTTCATTATTGTTCTTGGTTTAAATTCTAAAAAGGAAACCAATGTTTAAGTGATTCTAATTACGATTGGCATTTGAATTTAAAAATCAAATTCCATTTAGATGTTGTATATATAAACAAGAAGATATAAGTAATTTTCAAAGAATAAGGAATTAAAACTTGATAGTAGATGTTGTAGTTCTTTCTCCATGTTCTAGTTATAAAACCTAATGTTGTATTTCTTCTTTTTTTCCAAGTTACTAAAGATAAAATTTTGATGTTATATTTCTTCCTATTTATGTCATTTTACTATTATATTATTTATATGTCATTCAATGAGATTTTGCTAAGCTCCTAAATAGATTTTGGTATCTCAAAAATCTAACTATCTCTATCTCTTTATATTGTTGATAGGGTCTATAATGGTTATTGTTATCCCAAAAACTTGACTATCTATTTGACTTTATTATTGATAGGTTCCTAGATGGATTATGGTTTCTATGAAATAAACTATGTGTGTGTGTGTGTGTGTGTGTGTGTGTGTGTGTGTGTGTGTGTGTGTGTGTGTGTGTGTGTGTCAATAGGCTTCAGGATGGTTATTGGTATTCATGAAACCCAACTATCTTTATTTATTTGTAATGTCGATAAGTTCCCAGATGGATGTTAATATCCCTAAAACCTAACTATTACTATCTTTCTATAGTGCTGATGATATTATGATCTCATTGGCTTCTCTTTCTATTTGTCATGTGGTTTCCTTGCTTTCCCAAGAATAAACTAAGGAAACCCGATTCTATCAATACTCAAAAATTTATAATGCATTTAACTATGCATAAATGGCACCCAACATCTGAGCATGTAAATTTAAAAATTTAAAAATTACATGTTGCATTAAATTCTAATCTTATTTACAAATTTTAAAAACACCCCACCATAAAATTTTGAGATACATCTTGATTTGACAATTTTTAAGCATATGAATCTCTCATGTTATCTATTCAATTTTCACTTTGATTGTTAGTGTAAGAGGGCTTGTCAATATGACATGATTTGATAATTTTACTTATTTGAGATATTCTATAAATTATTTGAATATTTTTTTTAGTACCTATATAAAATCTTTTTGAAATGTCTACATCTATTTAGGAGTGTAGTTAGTACTAATAAAAAGGATATGACTATAATAAAACTAATTATCTAATTTATTTTAACACAAACCTTTAATATATTAATTAAAAAATTAAAAAAGAATAAGATTATTGGTATTTAAACATTTTATTATGGTAAAAGTGCCACATACCCTAAATAGATATACCCTTCGTGTGTGTATAATATTACTGGTATTAAAATCAATTTATAAAATTTTAAGAAAATATGCCAACATGAAATATTATAAAGTGCACTTCAAATCCCATGCTTCATTAAACCATTAAGGAAAGCATGCTTCAAATCCCATTTTAATTTTAAAGTTCCAAATAAAGTGAGCTTGATTTTATTTGAATAATTCCATAATTTAAAGATAATGTTGATAGCAATGATATGTCTTTATCATTTATTGATGGAACATTTTACATTTGACGAGCATTATTTTGCTTTGGATAGAATTTTTTTAAAATAGTTATAAAAATTAATTATTGGTATTTAATAAATTTAAGGTGTACAATAAATTTTATCAACACATGTCAAATCATTTGAATTATATTATTATTTTAAATTACATTTCAATTTACTTACAATTAATATAACCATTTGAAAAGAAAAATTAATCTAGCATTTAAATATGATTAAAATAAATAGTCTTTTACCTATATATATCATCTTTTTGTGTGTTTCAATTAATTAATAATCAGATAAGAATATTCATCCTATATTTTTAGAAAATTCTTAATAAGTGGCCCATTGCACAAAAATATTGTTAGAATATTGATCATATCTTATATGGAATGGGTTTAATTGATTATTTATAATGGAAATAATTGATAATTTAGAGTGGTAATAAGAATGAGAACATTGTACATTCTAACCAAATGATAATACAAGAGTTTAAGAAGACTACAAATGAAAACCATCCATTCAAAATAGACAAGGATATTGATCCTATATTTTTTATCATGCTCAATATGTCTATTATATAAGTGTATTTAATGATAATTCATTATTAATACTAAATATAATAATATAAATTTAATATCAACTGATGCATCTTGTCATCATGTGTATACATTTATAGTCTAATTCTCTATGAGATCCCATAAATTATAGAATAATGATATGTGATTCAATTTTCATTAATACACCATTGAAGCAATTCAATTATATTTATCTATATCATATACTTAGTTTGATATATTAGTTTCATCTCCATTATTATAATGCTTTGTTGGTACCAAATAAAATACAAATTTAATATCAATAGATGCATCTCATCTTCATGCATAAACATTTTAGGTCTATTTCTTCATGGGATACCTCTACATACAGTCAATTAAACTATGAATGGCATATGTAGTTGTCTGATGTCATGATACCATATCAAGGTTTTTCAATATACTATTATGTCTATTACTCCACTAAAGAATCTCTTCAATCTTGTGTTATATAATATTGGTTACAATGTGGGTGTTCATATTATTCTTATCTTGTTCTAATAGGCATGTGCCCATTCTATATAAGATTGGAATACTATCAACTATCTTCCTTATACATATATATATATTTCAGGTCTAATGATCTCATGTTACCATCATAAGGTAACTTTTTGTTAACTTTCATATACATATAACCATCATTTTTGAGTCTTGAACTTTTTTGTTGATTTGGCATGCTGATTTGGTCAATGATATTCATTTTTCTCCACTCAACCAATGTTATTTCCACTTAGAATTTCCTCTCTCTTTTACTTTCCTTCACCACCATATATTATTTCGCTACTAGACTTAGGACAACAAAGTAGTGATTTTTCACCACATTGTGCAATCCTACTAACCTACTCATGTGGAGGGTTAACTAGCTATCATTTACCCCTAGAACAATGGAATAATGAGATGTCATCACATGGCATAATCCCATTAACCCACTAACTTTAAGGGTTAGTTTATTTTATAAATTCCCATAAGGTAACAAAGAATTAGGATATCACCACATGTTATAATCCTAATAAATCACTTGTCTAGATGGTTAGCTAACTCTACAGCTTTTCCTAATACCATGGAGTAGCAAGATGTCGCCACATGGCACAATATCACTAACCCACTCACCTAGAGGGTTAGTTAACTATATATCCACCCTCAATGTAGTAGATTAATTAGATGTCACCACATGAAAACATACTGCTAACTCACTCACCTGAAGGATTAGTCTCCTATACGACTTCACACCATTTTTTTGGTACCTAGGATCATGTCACACGACATGATCCTACTGACCTAGAGGCCTAGGGATTTTCACCATGTATGACACTACTTATGTCATCAATTCCCCCTACACATTTCATCCTCATGCATATACATTCAAGGTTTAAATATGTCATGATACCATCATAAGGTTCTTCATATACTAACATCTCAAGTACTCCACTAAAGATTCTCCATAAGATTTTGTTATAAAATATTATTTATAAAGTGGATGTTCATATTATTTTTATCTTATTTAGAATGGGCATATGCCCATTCTACACAAGATTAGAATATCATCAACGACCAAAAAAATTATCTTATGTAGAATCAGATTAATTAATAAAATTCTTGGTGTCTTATGTAAAATTAGGCACAAGTTCATTCTAATCAAGATATAAAATATTATCTCCATTTTCTTACAATTCATTGTTAAGACAAAATATGATAATATAAATTTAATATCATATAAATACATCTCATCCTCATGCATTTACATTTCAAGTCTAATTCTCCATGGGATGTTTCTAGGTATAATTGATTATACCAAAAGAAACATATGTAGTTGTCTAATGCCACCATTATCATCACAAGGATCTATGGATACTATTATCTCCATCACTTCACTAAAAAATCTCCCAAGCTATGTTATATAATATTGGTTAAAATGTGGATGTTCATATTATTCTTTCTTTGTATAGAATGGGAATGTATCAATTATACACAATATTGGAATATTATCAACTATCATCCTCATGCATATACATTTTAGGTCTATTGAGGTTGTAGTATCATCACAAGGTTTTATGTTATACTATCATGTCTATTACTCAACTGAATAATCCCTCAAACTTGAGTTATAGAATATTGGTTAGAATGTGCATATTCATATTATTGTTATCTTATTCAGAATGGGCATGTGTCTATTATACATAAGATCATAATACTATTAACTAACAAAAATATTTATCTTTTGTATATTATGATTAATTGATAAAATACTTAATGCCTTATGTAAAATATAGCAGAAGCCCATTTTGATCAATGTATAAAATATCATCTCTATTTTATTAAAATACATTATTAAGACCAAATAAAATAATGTAAATTTTATATCAAACAAACACAACTCTCCCTCATGCATATATATTTCAAGTCTAATTCTCTATGGGATGCCACTAGGTACAATAAACTATACCAAGAATGACATATGTATTTATTTGATGCCACAATACCATCACAGAGTTCTATGGTATATTATTGTGTCTTGTACTCCATTGAATAATCCCTCCAATATTATGTTATAACATGTGCCCATCCTATACATGTCATCCTTGTGTATATACATTTTAGGTCTAATGATGTTACAGGACCATCACAAAGTTTCATGTTATAAAATCATGGTGTTCATATCTTGTGTATATTGGGCATGTGCCCATTCTATAGATGATTGGAATACTATACATTGAAAATATTATTTTTATGTCTATTATATAAGTCTATATAATATCAATTCATTATTAAAAAAAATCATATTATTCTTATCTTGTTTATAATGCACATGTGCCCATTCTAGACAAGATTGAAATACTATCAACTATCATCCTCATGCGTATACATTTTAAGTCGAATGATGCCATGGTAATATCACTATATTTTGTGTTATACTATCATATATAGTATTTCACTAAATAATCTCCCCAAGATTGTGCTATATAATATCATTCATATAGTGGATATTCATATTATTCATATCTTGATTATAATGGGCATGTGTCCAATCTACACAAAAGTGGTATACTATCAACTGCTAGAAATATTCTTGTGTATAATGGGATTAATTGATAAAATTCTTAATGTCTTGTGTAAAATTCTTATATTTATACTTGAAATGGAAATTCAAGTATATATGTCTATATCATGCTCAGTTTAATATATCAATTTCATTTCCATTATTATAATTCATTGATAATACCAAATACAATACACATTTAATATAAACAAACACATCTCATCCTCGTACATATAAATTTCAAGTGTAATTCCCAATGGGATGATGCTAAGTAAAATCAATTATACCACAAATGACATAAATATCTATATGATGTTGCATTATTATCGCAAGGCTCTGAAGTATACTATTATGTATAGTAATCCACTAAAGAATATCCCCAAGATTGTTTTATAGAATATTAGTTAGAATGATGATGTTCATATTATTATTATCTTGTTCAGAATGTAATGTGCCCACTCTACACAAGATTAGAATACTATCAACTATCATCCTCATGTATATACATTTAATTTCTAATGATGTCATAGTACCTTTGTAGGGTTCCATATTATAATATCATGTCTAGTACTCCATTAATTGATAGAATTTGGATGTTCATATTATTTTTAGTTTGTCCACAATTGGCATGTTCCCATTCTACACAATATTTTAATACTATCAACTAACAAAAATATTTATCTTATGTAGAATGGTATTAATTGATAAATTATTAATGTATTGTGTAAAAGAAGTCACATGCCCATTTTGATCAAGATATAACATATCATATCCATTTTATTACAATTCATTATTAAGACCAACTAAAATAATATAACTTTAATATCAAATAGACACATCTCATCCTCATGCATATATATTTTAGGTCTAATTCTTTATGGGATGTTGATAGGTAGAATTGATTATACTACAAAGGGGCATGTGTAGTTATCTAATTTTGTGATACTATCATAAGGTTTTGTAGTAAAATATTATGTCCATTACCTAACTAAATACTCCTCCCAAGTTTTGTGTTACAACATGAGCCTATTCTACACATGTCACAATAAACTCAAGGATATATAATCAAAGTTTATTGCATTTATAATACTACTTTAGCATATATACAAAGGAAAATAATGATAAATACTAAAAATAAATTCAAATAAGTGATATCTCAATATGAATAATTGTGTTGAAAAGATAACTTATTCAAAACCAAAAGTTTAAGATACTAAAATGAAAAAATCCATAAGTTTGGAAAAGAATCAAGATTTTCACATCAAGAATAACTAGATAATAATTCATTAAAAAAAAAATTATTAATATCAATATCCAAAATTATTCTCCCTTTGGTACTAGGAGGATACAAACATATGTACGCTTGGGGAATGGGAAGCCTCATACTCCAAATGCATTCTAAAGTTACATTTCTAGAATAAGATTGTGCATTCAAACCATGTAAATTATGCATGTAAATAAGTGTCTACCTAGAATATAATTTTATGATTAAAATAAAATATATACATGAAAAATAAATTAGGAACCAACGTTAAAAATTATCCTAAACATGTAAGTACACATTTATTTTTATAGGGGTGCCAATGTGGAATCACTAGTAAAAGAAGACAGTGGAGTGACAACTATATAAACTAAAGTAGCCTCTATAGTTTTTTGAGGGTTCAAAATAGGCCCGCCTAGAGTATGCATAACTACAAATCTCATAAATTGGGAAACATGTGTATATGTGGTAGTACTTGTAGTTGGCTATGTACTAGGTACTAACCTTGAGGCTCCATATTTAGCTTCGAGTCCCTAAAATAATGCATGAGTTGATTTGAAATATTTGTTAATAATGTCAAAATTGAGCAAGGACGGCTTAAAGACTTTGGTGTTTTCAACCATCAACCTTGTATGCTCTAATTTTTATCTCTTAAACTTACATTTTAAAGCTTCTACCTTTGTCACTTTGTCTTTTGAAAAAAATAATAATAATTACAAAACTTCATCATTAGTATTATACACTTTTCCATCAACCTCCTCCTTAAATCTATTTTTAACTACTTTAAGGAGTGTCTCAAAATTTGGCATGTTAACCAAATTTCTTATGGAGGTAATAACATTGAAAAACTTCATGTATTTTAAGACTTCGAACGCCTAGTTCTCATGGTTCACAAAAGGTCTTAATAGAGCCTTTATTTGATTATACCAAGCAAGGGAAGCATCCCTCTTTGAAATTATATAATTCGAGGCCCATGTTGCATCCTAGCTATACATTAAATTTATATGATTGAAATAATTAATCATAGAAAATTTAATAAAGAAAGTGAGCCTTTTCTCATATTATTTAAACTAGTGTCATAGTTTGAGCACCTTTATCTTTTCTGATTGTCTCTGTCCTCCAGAAACCTAAATGTTAGTCAATATGTTCTACAGCTAGATGGATGCACTCTAAACACTATCAAAAATTTCACTAGGGTTAGGTATGATTTGCCTCTACAATAACCTCTACGATGCCTCTTCTTTTATTTTTTACATCTTCTTCAACACTTCTATAGTGGATTCCATAAAAGAACATAAATCTTATATATACTCAGATGGATCATTGGGATTCATTTTATCTTTCTTCACTAATGGAAACATATTGTACATTTTTTAGAACTCAATTTATTCCTTTTTGTCTAGATTTATTTCCTTCCTCTTCCTCACCCTCTGAAAGGTACTAGTCTATATGTCAAACCTAGTAGATATTGTGGGTAATTCTATCTCTCATCTTTTCTCTTTGTGTTTATTTAACCCATTTGGGAATAATAAGTTCCCATTATCCTAATGATGGGCTTAGGTATTTATAGTTATAGGTTGGAGGTGTCAACAGAGGAGGAATTATTTTAGAAGGAGCCAATGTTGAAAGTGCTAATGAAGAACTTATTTGAATTAGAAATTGCAATGGTGGATTAAAAAAATAAACTACCATGATGAGGACTCCCTCTGTGCGTCAACTTTAGCTACAAATTTATTCAATTTAAGAGTCATTTCAATTATCAAGGTGGTTAACTATATAGGTGAGGATTGTGTAAAAGGTAGATCTAATTGATTTGAAGGATTCCTAGGGATTGGTGGTGTTTCTACCTCAAATTTGCTTTTAAGACTATAAAGAAAGAAACTAGAAGAAAGTGAAGGACAAGGCTTGGAAGTACCTGGACTATAGATTGCGCACCGTAAATCCAGACGTTCGTGGGCACTCCTCTTTGGCTGTGGAGGAATGACACCTGCAAGAAAAAGGGAAACTAGGACAAGAAAAATGTTAGATAGATAGGCAGTGGGTTGCCAAGCAAAGGCTTGTTCCCAGAAGTGTAAAAACTTCCTTAAGGGAGGTCAACCCACTGTTTTGATAAAATAAGAACTGTTAAAAGACAGAATGACAGAATACAGAAATGATAAAAAGATTAAAAATGAAAGAAGAAAACAAAATGATTACCTGAATGAAGGAGTAGGCTGAAGACAGTCGCCGAGGTCGGTAATGTTGCCGGCGTCGGTTATCTGATCTGCCGTCGTCGGCTATCCTGCCGACGTCGGTTGGGGTTGTGGCCTATGGTCGGGTTTGAGCAGGGTCTGGTCTGAGTCTTGGTCTGTGGTCTATCCGTGGACGGGTTGGACGTTGATGGACGGGTCTGGGTCTTGGTCTGTGGTCTGGGGATGGTCTCAGGCAGAGATACAGGGGAAGGAAGGGACAAAGAGGAAGGAGAAGAGAAGGATACACAGAGGAAGGGCCCTGAGAAGGCTTTGCAGCCTCTCAGGGGAAGGGACAAAGGGAGAGACACAGAGGACAATAGAAAACAGAGGATTAAACTAAAGAAAATAAAATAAAAACCAGAACTAACTTACCTTTAGCCTGCTGAAAGAAGAAGATGGAGATGTTGCTGGAGCCACTGAAGAGTTTGCTGCAAGGAGGAGATACTGATCCAATGCCTGCTTTACCTGTTGCTGCTGCTGCACGAGGTTAAGACAGAGGAGAAATAAGAGCCAAAGCACCGAGAGGAGTTGTTTGTGAGCTCAAGAGTCCAGGGGGTGCAACAGACGCAGGAGGGGATAATGAAGGCTGCCGACGCCGGCAGTTTCACCGACATCGGCCGAAGGGTCGCCGACGTCGGCGGTCGCAGGATGGGCACAGAGGCTAAAAATAGCCTCTGCCCATTCTTGCACGCCGCCGAGCGAGGGGTCATGGGCATAACGGTCGCAAGGTTGCCAAAATGGACGAGGGGGGCTATAATGGTGAGATTTGGGCTAATAAATGCTAGGGGAAGGTGGAGGGATTCAAGGGAGGATCCAAGGAGGCAAGGGTAGGGTGGAAAGGGGGCCTCAATTAATTAAAAGATGTTAATTCCTAATTAATAAGACCTAGGTGGGTTAGGGACCAAGGAGGACTAGGAGGGGGAAAGGACCAAGGGGGAGAACCAAGGTGCAGACACGTTTGCGGTGTCTACATTTGCCCCTTTTTGTCTTGTTGGTTGTTCTAGACGAACTGCAAGACAAAAACAGGAGTTGGTTGCCCCAGAAAAAGGATGAGGTGTTCCCCCCTCAAAGCGATAGTTGAGAGAAGGGAACCGAAGATCGAGTGTCGATTTGACAAAGAAATGGATAGAAAAGAGTGAGTGAAAACGCTGCCATAGTCATGATTGCGCGTAGTCCACTTCACGAGAGGGTCAGGTCAAATTGTCGCATGGTCAAGGGTCAAGGAGTGCCAAAATGGAAGTAACCGGGCCCCAGCATTTAGTCGTCTACTGATCGGGTCACTCAATCTAAGCTGAAGCTCCAAATGGTCGTCGTGTCCCAAGTATCCAGGGCTCAGGAAGTGCTCCCAGAAACACGAAAAAGGCCACAAGTAGTAGGGATCAACTGGCTCATGATCCTACACTTGTGAAGGGTCAAAAAAGGTCTGTGAACAATTCTGCTAACCAGCCGTGGAATAGCATACACGCAAAAACAACCAAGGCAACATTGTCTTGGAAGAAGGTCAAGGAAGAAGGAGATAGGCATGGTCGCCAATGGTCATTGGTCAAGAGGATGGATGGACGAAAGGATGCGGCCGAGCTAACCCCAGAAGACCCCATGTCAACTGAGTGCTGCCTACATAGCCCTGGTGACAGGGCCTCAGGCCGATGTAGTTTGGACAAAGAGGGTCAAAATGGTCGATGATGAGATTGGTCATGTGTCGAAATGATGAGGCTAAGATGAGGATAAAAGGATGCTACAGATGGTGTATTTTGTAGAAGTGGTCGAGGGTCTTTCATCTCTAGCAAGTTTCCATAGTCACGATGGATGTATGCTAAAAATGAATAAAAGGGTCTATTTATGCTTCAGCAAGTATTGGTTTATGCTTAACATAAATTGGGTCTGGTCGGTAGTTTCCATGTGTATTGGTGTCCATGGGAACTATGCGAAATGGACAAGGATGATGCCTGATGTCATGTTGAAAATGTCGAGGCTGGAGTGAAAAAGTGTTGAAGTTGGCTTGGTTTAAGGATGAGTCGACAAGAGACGTGGCCAAAGCGTGACCAAAGTGTAGAGAAAAGGTGAAAGGCAAATTGCTCTTTCATTGACAAGGACCAGAAAGGAAGCATAGATAGGGGTGATTAGAACCAAAGCCCCGTTCATGCATTACGTCGTTGACCAGTGTTGAGTTAGAACGGTAATCGAATCACTTTGACATTAAAGTGAGCTCGAAGTCCCTTGAGCCGGTGATAGGAGGAGGATAGGGTAACCCAGTGTAAGAGCAGGAATAACCTTGCCCCTTTTATAGGAGACCCTGAGACAACGACAAGCCAATGTCCGTGACTCGTTTTTTTTTTTTTTTTTTTTTTTTTGCGCAGACTGATCGATGCGGGAAGCCTGCATAGAGATGTCATTTGATGTAATGGTCATGTTGTGAAGCTGATCGATGCGGGAAGCTTCTAAAATAGTTGCTATTTATTGCCAGAGTAGTCATAGCCATCCTTCGAGGGAGTGGTCTATATTTTTGCTTGATAATGTTTGATAAGTTGGCCTAGCTGTCCTTCAAGGGATCAGTCTAGTAATACAGCAATGATAGTACAGCTGTCCTTCGAGGGATCAGTCTGTCTTTTTGTTTTGACTTGATTTAGAGACCATGGATATGTTTTGACATCTTGACTTGGATATATTGATAGAAATGAGAGTCACGGACAAGACTGTAGAAGCTCAAGGATGCCCCTTTTATTAGGACAAAGCATCACTGCATCCTAAAAGGGTTGTAAAGGACTTGTTGAAGGGGAATAGGGTTGAAAGGAATGAGGATTAAGAGGACGAAGATTGCTCAAGGGACGAGCTCAAGTTACGTGCCAAGTAGACGAGTACTCGACTAGCAGGAGAAAGGTCGAAGATGCAACGCATTAAGAGGCTCAGGTTCTGGATGTCCGTCAAGGGAAGACAGATGATAAGTCCCTGACCCATACTTGTGCGTGATGATAAAAGGTCCAAGCCAATTGGGGGCGAATTTGCCTCGTTTACTTCGCTCCATATTGGTCACGTGCTGATTCTCTTTGAGGACGAGGTCTCTGATGTTGAAATCTCGTTCTCGCAGATTTTTGTCGTAGGCCCGCTTTATTCGACTTTGGTAGACATGGAGATGATTAAGGGCAGCCAGACGGCGCTCGTCGAGTAACTCAAGTTGAGCTAGGCGATCTTGACGAAAGTCATCGTTGGAGAGAATGTCATGCAGGGAGATACGAAGAGACAGGATCTGTACTTCGAGAGGTAAGACAACCTCTGTTCCGTACATGGGAGAAAAGGGAGTAGCACCCGTAGAGGTTCGGATGCTAGTGTGGTAGGCCCACAAAGCGAAGGGGATATGAACGTGCCAATCCCTTCCTGTATTGTCAACCACCTTCATGAGAATTTTGGTGAGAATTTTGTTGGAAGCCTCGGCCTGCCCATTTGCTTGTGGGTAGTAAGGCGAAGAAAAGCTGAGTTTGATGCCAAATGAGTCGCATAGTTTTTGGACAGTCTGGTTTTTGAAGGACTTACCATTGTCGGTGATGATTTTGTGAGGGACACCGAAACGACAGATGATGTGGCTACTGATGAAGTCAACAATTTTGTCAGCTTTTGTGGAGATAAGAGGAACGGCTTCCACCCACTTGGTGAAATACTCAGTGGCAGTGATGATGGACTAATGACGAAGAGACAAGTGAGGGTTGATCTCACCGATGAGATCCAAGCCCCACTGAGAGAAAGGCCAAAAATCCTGAGCGACTTGCAAGGCGTGGCTGGGAAGATGAAGCAGGTTAGAGTGTTGCTGACACTTGATGCAACGCTGAACATAATCGCTACAGTCTTGATGAAGGGTGGGCCAATAATAACCCAGGCGAAGGAGGTGCTTGGCAACTGAGCTTCCACTGAAGTGTCCACCACAAATCCCATCGTGGACTTGCTTTACGGCATGAGAGGCTTCAGCGGAGGTTAGACAGCGAAGAAGGAGACCGTCGAAGCCTCGCTTATAGAGAAGGCCCCCTAGCATGGTATAGCGAGCTGTGCGCTTGATGAAAGCTCGCCGCGCATTACTAGAGAGGTTGGGAGGAGTGACAGAAAGAGACAAGTAGTCCACAAGTTGCTTATACCAGTCATCTTGTGGGCTAGAATTGATAGTGTTGATATGGTCGATGTGAGGAGAGATGTATGAAGGCAAAGGTACGTGATGCACTGTGACAAAAAGGCAGGATGATGATGATGAAGACGGGA
Source organism: Torreya grandis (assembly GCA_037957365.1). Lineage (NCBI taxonomy): Eukaryota > Viridiplantae > Streptophyta > Pinopsida > Cupressales > Taxaceae > Torreya > Torreya grandis. The sequence goes on along the minus strand of JARHVA010001352.1, from coordinate 2,519,804 downwards.
TATGCGAAGCAAGAGAAGCCATGGTGTCGGCAAACTTGTTCGTAGAGCGTGGAACAGTCTGCAAGAGGTAATGGTCAAAAGATGCCAAAAGAGAGCCAGCATGATTCTTATACCTCTGTAAAACTTCATTTTTACAGAGATACGAACCGTTAACCTGATTAACGACGAGCTGCGAGTCGCCGAAGATGTTGATAGACTTGATGTGGAGAGAAAGGGTAGTCTGAAGTCCCAAAATTAAGGCCTCGTATTCAGCCATGTTATTGGTACAATCGAAGTCAAGCTTGAAAGATAGAGGCATAGGCTCGCCGTCGAGTGGGATGAGGATGACCCCCGCACCCCCACCGAGTTGACATTTGGAGCCATCAAAGAACATAGTCATCTGGTAGACAGTGTCATCGGTGGAAAGGGTAGCGATAGACTCGTCAGGGAACTCGCAGGGCGAAGGTTGGTTGTCGGGAAGAGGGGCATCTGCCAGTTAGTCAGCGATGGTTTGCCCCTTGATAGATTTCTGTTGGATGAAGATGAAGTCAAACTCTGCAAGCAGCATGAGCCACCGAGCCATACGTTGATTCTGATATGGCTTGGAGTGCATGTACTTGAGAGGGTCGGTGTGAGTGACGACAAAGGTTTTGTGGTTGAGAAGATAGTGGCGGAGCTTGGTAGCGGAAAAGACTAATGCCAAACAGAGTTTCTCGGTATGAGTATACCGAGTTTCATAGTCGACCAGTGTTCGGCTGATGTAGTAAACCGCTTGCTCATGATGATGCTCGTCTCGGTGCGCGATCATGGCACCTAACGAATGGTTGGTAGCAGAGATATAAAGGTAGAAGGGTTGGTCGTCCTTAGGTGGAATGAGGACTGGTGGAGAGACCAGATAGCCTTTGAGGGCCTCAAAAGCCTCTTGACAGCCCTTATCCCATTTAAAGGAGACGTCTTTCTTAAGGAGGTGATGGAAAGGTTGGCAGCGGTCTGAGAGCTGCGAGATGAAACGGCGAATGGACTGGAGCTTCCCTTGGAGACTGCAAAGCTGCTTGAGATTGGTCAGGGGCGGCATTTCGAGAATAGCGCGGATCTTGGCGGGATCTATCTCGATACCACGGAAAGAAACGATGAAGCCGAGAAGTTTGCCTGAGAGGACCCCAAAGACACACTTCTTGGGGTTGAGGCGGACATTGTATTGAAGAAGACGAGAAAAGATGATTGTGAGAACGGTCAAGTGGTCGCGGCGGAGCTTGGACTTGCCGAGAAGGTCATCCACATAGTCCTCCATGATTTTGTGGAGGAGATCGTGGAAAATGTAGGTCATGGTGCGCTGATAAGTGGCACCAGCATTTTTCAGGCCGAAAGGCATGACTCGATAGCAGAAAGTCCCCCATGGGGTGATAAAGGTAGTCTTGTGCTGGTCTTCCGGTGCGATCAGGATTTGATTGTACCCTGAAAACCCATCCATAAGAGATAGCATCTCATGGCCGGCCATAAGATCAACAAGCTGGTCAATGTTAGGAAGAGGAAAGTCATCTTTAGGACAGGCTAGGTTAAGGTCGTGATAGTCCGTGCAGATCTGAATCCCCCCAGTTGCTTTAGTAACTGGGACAATGTTAGAGACCCACTGTGGATAATCGATGGGCTGGATGAAGGAGACAGAAAGAAGGCGCTGAAGCTCCTCTTTGACAAGAAGTGCAACGCGAGGGTGCATCTTTCAAAGATTCTGCCTAACAGGCTTAGCCTCTGGTTTGGTGACAATGTTATGGGTAGCAATGGTAGGGTCGACGCCAGGCATGTCGCTGTAAGTCCAGGCAAAGGCCTTGCTATGGTTGGAAAAGAACTGGGCATAGTCAAGCTGCTCCTGAGCGTCTAAAGATTGGCCAATCTTTAAGACGTGAGGAACATCAGAAGAAGAAGGGAGGTTGATGTCAATGGTGGATTCATTTAACATAACCTGGGTCTCGGAAGGGAGGAAACGCTAGACGAAAGAGTCATCGGCACCCATGTAGGAAAGGATGGCGTCATCGTCAACGCAGTGGACTATGTGAATGGTTGCCGACTCATCCTCTACCATGCTAGGAAAGATGAGAGGGAGAGACCTGGGCACCCCATTGAGCTGATAAGTCAAGGGTTCCAAGTGGATGGTGTTTATGGAAAAAAAAAACTAGGAGGGATGGAAACCACCGACTCCGTAGGTGACGAAGGAGAAAGGGGCGAGTCTGGAAGAGATTGGTCAGTGGTTGGTTCGGGACAAAGGTCGGAAGGAGCCTGAGTGGGGTCATGATATCCCAGGCCATAGCGTTTCTTGGCATCGTGATCACTGAGCGGCTTGATGGGCTGATGGGAGCCCTGCTCATAACGTCTGAAACCAAAACCCTTCCATGCACACCTGTGAAGGTAAGTGTGTGCAAAGGCAGGGTTGCCAAGAAACGAGAAATCAGATGTGAAAGGTTGGGGTGAAGAGAGGGAAGCGCCGTAGGTAGGAGCTTGATTAAGCCCCCCATAGACAAAGTTGGTTCGGAAGTGAGGAGGACCATAAGGCATGACCGTCCCGATCCGAGGGTCGTAATTAGGACTAAGGTGAAGGCATCCATACTCTTGCGGAGTTTGGAACATGTCGAGGGTCAACAAGCGATATTCCCCAAGCGATAGTCGTTGGAAGATGTCTTCCATGGGGTCTTTGGTCGACGCTTGAAGAGGAGGGGTGAGGGCAACCGCCGATTGCGAACTGGTCGAAGCTTCCGCGGATGGAGGTGGTGCCGGAGTGGACGGCTTGATGGGGATGAGGACGTCGTTAGGACGATAGGTGGTGTTGTAAGTCTTGAAGGGTGAAGGGTCAGCGGGAATGGTGTGGACTTGCCTGTCATGCTCAAACTTCACACAACGGTGCAGGGTGGAGGGTATACAGGCCATGGCACGGATCCAAGGTCGGCCCAGTAAGAAGGTTATATTGAAACTCTCCTTCGATGATATAGAAGAGCTCCGGGACTATGCGTGGGCCTACGCAAATGTGGAGGATGACTGTGCCAATGGTCGTGGCTGTGGTGTCATTGAAAGAGCGTAAGATAGCGTCAGTTTTAGAGACGCAGTTCTGAGGAAGAGCCAGCTGATCAAAGGCGTGGGTAGAGATTATGTTGATGCTATCACCGCCGTCGATCATAACGCGTTTAATGCGTGTCCGATCAACATAGGCAGTGATGAAGAGGGCGGCGTCCTGATCTTCCGTGTTAGATGTGGGAATCTCAGAATCGCTGAATGTGATGGAAGCGACAGGAGACAAGGAATGGACGAGGGCAGCGAGTGGTTGGGGGTCCTCGGGTCGGACCTCCGCTGCCTGCAAGGCTTGGATAAGGGCTTGACGGTGCTGAGGCGAGGTTTGGATAAGGTCGTAGAGAGACATCTTCACAGGTGTCTGGTGAAGCTGCTTCAGCATGGAGTCAAGGATTGGCCCGAAAGAGGAAGACGAAGAAGGTTGGGACGCGCCAAGGATAGAGATTTTAGGCTTGGGCGGAAGGGGTGGCTGGACGAAGGGATAGGTCCAAGGAATGGCAGCTTTTTCCTTGGCCTTGTCCTTTTGTGATCTAGTGGTTATACGGACAGCATTGATTTCGAAAATGGGAGGCGAAGAAGGGGTCATGTCTTGCTGGTGAGATGTTGACATGTTTGAAGAAGTTGGACAGGAAGGAGTCAGGGTCTGGTCAAGAGTGTCCTCAAGGAGAAGAGTGTCTTTCTCCATGTGGCGGCGAATGACAGCCTTGAGGGCACAGCAAGTCTCGGTGTCGTGTCCTGGTGTACGATGATATAAACAAATTTTCGTATCATCGAACTAGGAGGGCTTGGACCCGAGGGGTTGGAAAGGCTTGATGGGCGGAAGAGTTATGTCAGAAGTCTAGAGAAGTCGGTGCAATATCGACGAGTATGAGCCCAATAGAGGGTCCGTGCTATTTGATATGCGCGAGGTCGGTGACTTTTGCTTAGGCGAGGTTAGAAGAGGTTTCCGTACCACCTTATGGGTTGATGGTGCGGTGACAGATGGAGACGGCTCTTTCTTGACGATTGATACCGCCTTTTTAGGAGAGGGATGATTAGAGGTAGGCAGAGGAAGCAAAGGAGGCAACGAGTTTTGATTGAAGGTCGGAGTGGGAAGGATGCTAGCCAAGGTCGAAGGATGGGGGCCCAAAATGGATGGCAATGGTGACGGAGGAGGCATTCGTTTCGGTGGTCTGGCAGTCTTCTTTGTCTTGGTCGGAAGACTGCTACTGGTCGAAGTCTGGCCTAAGTCCACCTTCACTTGCGGGTGAGTGAGGGAGGAGATAGGATGAACGCCAAATGACTTGATGGGTTTGGACGAGATAGATGCAGGCTTCAGTTTGGACGGGTTTGGTTGAGGTTTAAGAGTCTGGTCTTTGTCAAGAGTCTGACGAGATTCCGCCTTAGGAGGATTAGCGGCATGTGATGAGAGGGCGCGGGTATGTTGAAGGGTCTTAAGACGCTCCCACAACACCTGAGGCGTCACTTTCCTCGAAGGGAGAAGTTCAATTTTCTCCACTAACCGGGAAAATGGCTGAGAGGAAGATGTTGATGGTTGCGAGGTTGAAGACGAGACGGGAGTAGTGGTCTTGGACACATGATGTGGTGAAGTCATGACAGATGAAGATGAAGGCGAGACAGGTTCTTCCCTGGGTGGAGAAGAAACCGGAGAGCGAGGCTCCTCCAGCGGGTAAAGGGCAGGGATGACAGTGCCCTCCACTTGCGGCTGAGGAGTAGGAAGGGTCGGGTCCTCCAAAGGCTGCAGAAAGGAGGATGGCGAGACTGAAGGTACTGATAAGGCCGAGGCATCCTCCAAGATGAGAGAGGTCAGTGGAGAACTAGCCAGGGAGAGAGGCTCGTCCTCATGTGACGGACTAATAGATGGACTAACCTCAAGAGGCTGATTGGGGATGAAAGGAGAGACCGTATTGACTGTCCGAATATTGTGCTCATGATTGTCGTCAATTAAGGTCTGGACATGGTTCTGAGCTGGCGGATGATTGGGGAAAGGTTGTTTGAAGATGTCAATGGCCTAATTAGGGGGTGCATTAGGATTGTCTAAGATGAGATCCCCCTTCTCAAGCATGTCTTGTATTATGTTCTTAAAGGTCTTGCAGTTCTCTGTGTCATGGCCCTTAACACGGTGAAAGCTGCAGAAGTCTTGCTCCCTATACCACGCGGGGATGGCGTGTGAGGGATCGAATTGCAGAGGAGGTCGGGCTTGAGGGAGATTGAGGATTCCCTATTTAAGAAGCTTTTCCAGCACAGACGCATATGATTCTCTAAGGGGAGTATATCGTCGCTGCAAGTATCTTTGCTGGAATTGCCGAGTAGCGCTCTGAGACGTAGAGGGCTCAGGCTGATTGGACGAAGAAGATGAAGGTCTGACAACCACGGCATTAGCTGAAGCCTTGGATTTAGAATTGGATGATGATGGCTTGGCAGAAGAAGAGTCATTGGTCTTAGAGCTGGGATTCTTACTCCGCAGCTTGACTTTGTTCTCCTCGATGGCACGCAACTCAAGTTTGCGGGCCATCATGAAGGCCTCGTCAAAAGTGCGGAAGGTTTGAACCCTCAGAGTGGAAGAGATATGTCGGGCACAGGATTGAGAAAAGAGTTCAATAAGCTCGGCCTGGGGCAAGGAAAAGGAGAGTTGGTTGATAAGGCCTCTCCATCGAGCCACGAAGTCGGCTATGGACTCGTCCTCGAATTGCCGAATAGAATAGAGGTCCGTGATTGAGACTTTCTTGGTTATGTTGATAGAAAAGTGATCGAGGAATAGCTGAGCCAATTGCGTGAATGAGAAGAGAGAATGACTAGGAAGGGAGCTGTACCAATCAAGTGCAGCACCTAAGAGAGACATAGGAAACGTGCGTAAGAGTAACGCATCGTCATGGCCAATGAGGTAGCAAGCGTGTCTGAATGCCCGCAAATGTTGTTATGGGTCTTCCTTGTTTTGAAAACGAGAAAACTTCGGAAGCTCCCACTGGCTAGGATATGGTCTGATTGGGACAGAAGGATGGATGGGCTCGTTGCAGATCTATTCATATGAAAGAGTGTTGCGCGAGCCGGAAATAGAGGTCTCAAGACTGGTCATCTTGTCCATCAGCATCTTGATGATGTCTGCCGACGGATTGACGGGTTGCGCGCCCCCTAGGTTGTAGGGCGCTTGGAAGAGGTTAGAGGAGGCATGCGACATAGTCGGTTGTATAATATACGGATGACTAATCGCAGGGGCAGAAGTGAAGGCTAAAGGTGGTTGGTTAGAAGACATAGCTGGGCCTGTTGTTGCCACGAGAGGTTGAACTGTGGTAACGGGGGCCAAGGGATAAGAAGCCACCCTGGTGTTGATAGGGGCCAGGGTAGGCGGAATAGAGACGACAAGGTTTTGAAAAGGAGTGGATAGAGGTTGAGCGGGTTGAGGTTGACAAGGGGCCGGAACCCCGGTGGAAGTGGGCCCAATGATAGAGGGAGAGGCCACACCTGGAGGATTGGTCAAAGTCTGGTCAGTGGTCAAAGCGATGGCTTGAGTGTCTGAAGGTTGAACTATGGATGTTGTTGATACAGCTGTAGTCGCGACAAGGGAGGTCGGCATTCCGTAGATCGGATTGCCCAAGGAGTCCCGCGTTCGGCTATGCGCGAGATAATGTTGCAAAGCCTTGACATTGAGGTCCAAGAATCGCTCGAAGTCTTGGTCCCCTTCTTGGACAATGGGAGTCTGCGGCGGGGTCGGACGGATAGGAGTTCTTTCAGTCTCCGAGTTGAACTCCATTGTAGGCTTGGTCACGGATGGGGTGGACGGAAGCGGTTGACGGCAGGCATGGTCGACAAGAGCCTTGGCTTGGCTACGAGTGAAAACCATGCAAGGCAAAGAAGGTTCGGGTCTCAGGAACTGTGTTGCTCAGTTTCAGAAGACCAGGATGAAGTCTTGACAGAGAAAGGACAGGTTTCAGGTTGCTGGTTTTGGAAAAAAAAGGACAGTGACAGAGACCGACGTCGGTTTAAAAACCGATGTCGGTAGGAAATGAGACCGACGTCGGTCAGATAACCGATGCCGGTAACAGACGAAGCCGACGTTGGTATCAGAACCGATGCCGGTGACAGGGGAAGCCGACGTCGGTGTCAGAACCGATGTCGGTGACTATGTTTTCCAGAGAGCCAAAAGGTTCTTGGAAAAACAAAGAAGAAAACGTCCTCACACACTCAAACAAATAGATGAGAGGAGGAAAACAGAAGAAGACAGACAGGCCTAAGCGATAAATCCTAGAAATTAACCTTAGAAACTTGTGGCTTATGCCTTAGATAAATGTTTGGGGGAGATTGGCTGAAAAATGGGTCCTAGAAGAAGGCGGTCTAAGGATGGTTTCAGGTGTTGTTTTAGGTGCTCAAAGATCTATGTTAGGGTCTGGTACGTGGCCTGGTGCTAAGGAGCAAGCTCCCCTCACTTCACGATTCCAGTGGTTAGCTGGTCTCGCTTAGCCAAGATATACCTCGCCTAGAGTTTAGACTCCGCCAGAGAACGGAGTGGGCTTCCCCCTTGGTGATGAAATCCAAGTGGGGTCACCGGGACGGGTAAGGTATCCGCTGGGGGATGAATTCCCAGTCGGGCCTTGTCTCAGGTATGTTTTATGTTTGTGTTGTGCATGTGATTAGGTAGTGTAACATAAAGTGTCTATGGTTTATTCAATATGCGCCTAAGTTACTAGATGTGGACTAATGCAAGGACAAGCAGAGATGAAAGTGCAATATGTTTTAAGCCCAAGTCGAAATGTGATATTGTTATGAAGACAAGAAGGAGAAAGGGATGAGAGTATGAGATTAAGACTAGTCTAGAATGCAAGGAAGAAAGGGTTCGTTTTAGACCTGCTTATAGTGTCATTTGGAATAGAAGAAAGAGACAAAAAGGAAGGAGCCTAAATGCACCTAAATGAAAAGAAGAAGGAACCTAGGAGGAACCTAGGGTCCCACCGGGCGTGCCAGAGATGTTTCTACCTCAAATTTGCTTTTAAGACTATAAAGAAAGAAACTAGAAGAAAGTGAAGGACAAGGCTTGGAAGTACCTGGACTATAGATTGCGCACCGTAAATCCAGACGTTCGTGGGCACTCCTCTTTGGCTGTGGAGGAATGACACCTGCAAGAAAAAGGGAAACTAGGACAAGAAAAATGTTAGATAGATAGGCAGTGGGTTGCCAAGCAAAGGCTTGTTCCCAGAAGTGTAAAAACTTCCTTAAGGGAGGTCAACCCACTGTTTTGATAAAATAAGAACTGTTAAAAGACAGAATGACAGAATACAGAAATGATAAAAAGATTAAAAATGAAAGAAGAAAACAAAATGATTACCTGAATGAAGGAGTAGGCTGAAGACAGTCGCCGAGGTCGGTAACGTTGCCGGCGTCGGTTATCTGATCTGCCGTCGTCGGCTATCCTGCCGACGTCGGTTGGGGTTGTGGCCTGTGGTCGGGTTTGAGCAGGGTCTGGTCTGAGTCTTGGTCTGTGGTCTGTCCGTGGACGGGTTGGACGTTGATGGACGGGTCTGGGTCTTGGTCTGTGGTCTGGGGATGGTCTCAGGCAGAGATACAGGGGAAGGAAGGGACAAAGAGGAAGGAGAAGAGAAGGATACACAGAGGAAGGGCCCTGAGAAGGCTTTGCAGCCTCTCAGGGGAAGGGACAAAGGGAGAGACACAGAGGACAACAGAAAATAGAGGATTAAACTAAAGAAAATAAAATAAAAACCAGAACTAACTTACCTTTAGCCTGCTGAAAGAAGAAGATGGAGATGTTGCTGGAGCCACTGAAGAGTTTGCTGCAAGGAGGAGATACTGATCCAATGCCTGCTTTACCTGTTGCTGCTGCTGCACGAGGTTAAGACAGAGGAGAAATAAGAGCCAAAGCGCCGAGAGGAGTTGTTTGCGAGCTCAAGAGTCCAGGGGGTGCAACGGACGCAGGAGGGGATAATGAAGGCTGCCGACGCCGACAGTTTCGCCGACGTCGGCCGAAGGGTCGCCGACGTCGGCGGTCGCAGGATGGGCACAGAGGCTAAAAATAGCCTCTGCCCATTCTTGCACGCCGCCGAGCGAGGGTTCATGGGCAGAACGGTCGCAAGGTTGCCAAAATGGACGAGGGGGGCTATAATGGTGAGATTTGGGCTAATAAATGCTAGGGGAAGGTGGAGGGATTCAAGGGAGGATCCAAGGAGGCAAGGGTAGGGTGGAAAGGGGGCCTCAATTAATTAAAAGATGTTAATTCCTAATTAATAAGACCTAGGTGGGTTAGGGACCAAGGAGGACTAGGAGGGGGAAAGGACCAAGGGGGAGAACCAAGGTGCAGACACGTTTGCGGTGTCTACAGGTGGCTTTCTAATATTAAAAATTGAGAATGAGACTAGATTCTCAAAATGGCCTCTTTTTTTAGGAGTATTTATTTTTGTGGATACTAAAAAAATAGAATAATCAATTAAACTAGACAATTTTGTCCTTGGAATAGATGAAGATAAATTAGAAGATAAAGTATTTACAATGGAAATAAAACAAACAAGAGAAGAAAATACATCACTTATCTTTTGTACTTTTTATACCATAAGGATTTGCTAGTTTAGGGTACCAGCTAGTGTTTCTTCTTCTTATAGGCTTCTCAGGCTCAGAGATTTAACCTTTTATAACTCAGTATCTTCATCTTCCTCACCTTGGGATTCCTCTTCACTTACCCTTTCTTATGCTTTTATCATCATTTACATTTTATTTGTCCTTGTCAATGGAATATTCCATAAAGGATATTACATGCCCATGTTCTTGTTCCTCTACTTCTTCCTCAGTAAAGGATTATTCTATAGTTGTTAGACCAAATGGTGGTATTTCATCTAGTTGGTGAGATTTGAAGTATATTATAATGTCTTTAGATATATTTTGGTAATTTGATATGGGGTAAACATGAGGTGAAAGGAAATATGAATCAAATGAAGGAGCCACACTAGTATGAAATACTACTATAGGTGGTGGAGTTGGAATGGAAAGTGGAACAATGGTAGCGTAGGGAGGAGTGGATGGACATTGACATATTTTAGGAGATAAAAGAGTGGATGGAGATGATAAATAATCTTGAATAAACTCTATAAGAATTACCTACATGACTATTATAATTAGAAGTAGAGGTGACACAAATAATGGGCTCTTTTGCTTATCTTGAGGAGATGGAGTCCTCTCCATTGCAATGGTTATACCCATAATTATGGTAGTGGAATTTGGATGAGTGGAATTTTTTTGAGGCCTAAGAGACAAATAATAATTTCCTTTTGTATTTATAGGCTTTCTTCCCTTTGAATATTGTATTTTCCCTCCTATATATATGTTTCTTCTGCTAAAAGATAGGGGGTTAGATTAGGACTACCAAATTATGAGGTTTTAGTAGGGGGAATTGATAAATCCATGATCTCTATGCTTTTTCCACCATCTCATTTTCATGATCCTTTTTAATCTCAAGATTATACTAGATGGCCTAGGAAACCATCATGGATATTTGTTTGTCTTGCATTCTATTCCATACCTCTATATCATCTAATGTATTCAAGAAAATTTCATCATGATCATAATATTGGTGACCATATGTGATTTTCACCTTGTTATTCTCCTTGATTCAAAGATATTTCATGATTTTCCATTTAGGATTCCATTCTCTAAACTAGGGCACATCTAAATTATAATGGGATCTCACCTTCCTAACTAGGTAGAAATGAGCCCTTACCACATATTAAAGTTTCCTAATACGCATAGGAGTTCTAAAGAAATATGCCATATGCTTATATCCATACTCATCATCTATGATGTTATAAATTTTTTGAGCCACCTTTTATTCTATAATTTTTTTAGGGACATGGAATGGTAATAATATAAGAGGATCCCTTATTCCTATGATCATGACAATTATCACATCAAGGTAATATTAGTAATCCCCCCATTTGTCTATTGTTATTCTCAAATTTTAAGATAGCCAATACATATAAGTGACATGAATTGCTTGGTATACTTGAGGATAAACTTCCTCACAAATCCTTTTGATCTCATTTTTGAATATGTACATGAACATGAAGGAATAATACTCACATATTTTGTTATCAACATACTCTACTGATGATTGTCATAATTCTACATTTTTCCTATGAACTATGCCAAGGAATACATATAATAAATATTACATCATATAAAATTTTCCATTTTTAGGCCTTTGATCAAGTTTATACATTTGGGTATTCAGCTTAACATAGATAACCTCTCTTAAAGCAAAAATCTTATTTGAAGTCAACATTATGTCCAACAAAGGGACCCATTCTACTTGTATATAAGTAATGTTAGGAAATACATATAATATATTTAAAATATCCATAGATATACTAATCTTGGGCCTGAATTTGATGATGCCATTAGAAGATATGGAACCCTTAGGATTCAACCTTTGACCTTTCAATAGACATTGATTTAGTTTGCCTTCTACAATATTTTGATCAAGCCATGCATTGTTCAGTACTTGTTTATAGGAAATATTAGGCCCTGGAAGCCTAAGATACCTCTCATATTCCCTCATATAAATGTAATTGATTTCTTTTTTTCATTCCTAAAGTACAGACAATCTATATAACAAATACCATTAAAAAATAAATTTCTAATATTATTGATACAATGCATTACCTATGTCTTCATCATTTCCTAATGAAGTCCCATGATTTTGATGGGAAATAGGTCATTTATTTACTACTTCTCATCTTAGGAAAATTGGTGTTGTGGAGACTATGGGACCATAAAGTTCACTACATTCTAGAACACTGAGTAAAATGGGAACTTTAACTCAAGGTCACTTTTTTCAAACACCTTATCCATATATTCTATAATTCCTACATAAGATTATGGAAAATGGGCTTGTACACATGTTTGTTTTGAGGAATAATACATTTTAGTAATTTTGAGTTATATAATCACTTCATTGACTATATGAATTCTCTCTATATGTTCACTAGAAAACTAAGGATTTTGGTCACATGAAAGCATGAAATCATAATGTTTACTCAAATATTGATGGTGAAGTGCCCTACCTTTAACTCAGATTTTACATATATCTCCAAAATTTTATGACTTGAATGCTCAATTCATGTGATTTCAATGTGAATTATTAATGGCTTTTAATTTCATTGTTGTTTTAGTTTAAATTCATCAGTCAGCTTTGGCAAGTTTGTATGTTCTCCATATGATGACATTTCATAAACTTTTGTGTGTCTGATCATCCTATTTGAGATAGTTGTAACTTTTTCTCTTACTAACTTCTTTGCTCTGCTATTAAATTCATTTGTATGCACTTTAGCCATACATTTCATGGATTATGACACTTGTTCATTTCTTGCTTACTCAGTCCTTTAGATTTATAATATTTATTTTACATGTTATGGGGCTATGAGTTAATGTAATTATGCCACATGGAAAAATATTGGGCATATGGGGACTTGGAGGCCCAAAGGCATAGGTGATTAAACCCTTTAAACTATGTACATCTCTAAAAATGCATTGGGTAATAGGATGTCAACACATGGTGTGATCTCTAGGCCTTAGAGGCATGGATATTCAGAGCCACAGAACCATTAAGCCATTAACTAAGTATTGCTTTTTTTAATCTCTAAACAAATATAATTATGCCAAATATCATCTTCTTATAGATCATAAGATAAAATATCTTAAACCATAGGGCTTAAAGGCCATTAAACTTGCTTAGTCTATCTATGGTTCTAGGTTAACATAATTCTACCATTTATCTAGCACTTAGAACTATGGGACCTCATAACCATTAGATGATTGAACTTGTTTTTAAATATTTCATGGTGTTAGGTTCATGTAAATTCATTTCATGGCAAGTTCTTGGATATCAAAGACTCATACACTTAGAATTTTCTTTAAAAATTGAAGGGCTCTATATAATGTAGTAAGGATAGATATCAAATTCTCACAACTCAGAAACTTTGAAGGCTTAGACATTTTCACAATGGTTAAAGGCTCTGGGTAACATGATAAAGCCACCTATCTCAATCTTTGATGAATAAAGGTAATTCCTAGACATGAATTATTTAACAAGTCTTTGTTTATGTTCTCATGAACATATGAAACTAGGAAAAAATACATTAGTTCTGTTAGTCCAAATAAATCATGAAAATTATGAAAACCCAAGGTTTAAGATGAATTAAAATGACCATTAAAGCTTTTATTTTCATAATTCAAACTTATGTAATTGTAGAATCTAAGGATAAACTTAGACTTTTTGAAAATTAAAACTATAGTCATGAATATCTAAGGCATAGAGGACATAGGATAAAGACATCCAAACCATAGTGGGTCCTCATTAGAATTTCATAAAATAGGGTGTGTGTGTGTGTGTGTGTGTGTTAGGGAACAAAAATTACAATGAATTATTCATATGAAATACAATAATACAAATTTAATATCAAATAGAAACATCTCATCCTCATGCATATACATATTAGGTATAATTATTTATGGGATGTTACTAGTTATAATCGATTATACTGCAAATAGTATATGTAGTTAACTGGTGTTGCAATACCATCAAAAGGTTATGTTGTATACTATTATGTCCAATACTCTATTAAAGAGTCCTCTTAAGCTTATGTTCTATAAAAATGGAAACCATGTCGATGTTTATATTATTATTTTATTATTATCTTTTTCATAATGAGTATGTGCTCATTCTACACAATATTGGAATATTAACAACTAAAAAAATCCTTATCTTGTTATAAATGTATTAATTAATAAAATTATTAATGTCTTGTGCAAAATTAGTCACAAGCCCATTCTGATCAAGATGTAAAATATCATCTCCATTTTATTAAAATGCATGTTTAATACAAAATTAATATCACATAGACACATCTTGTCCTCACATATATACATTTTAGGTCTAATTATATGTGGGATGTCACTAGGTACATACAATTATATTGTGAATGACATATGTAGTTTTATGATATTGTGGTACCATTGTAAGGTTTTATGGTATACAATTATATTTGATATTCCACTAAAGAATCAACCCAAGATTGTGTTACATAATATTAGTTAGAATTTATATATTCATAATTGGTATATACATATTCTACACAAGATTAGAATACTATCAATTTCAAAAAATATTTATCTTGTGTATAATGGGATTAATTGATAAAATTATTAATGTCTTGTGTAAAATAAGGCATAAGCTCATTCTAATGAAGATATAAAATATCATCTCCATTTTATTACAATGCATTTTTAAGACCAAATATAATAATACAAATTTAATATCAAATAGAGTCATCTCATCCTCATGCATATACATTTCAAGTCTAATTCTCTAGCCTTTATGTACAATTGATTATACCACAAACACTATATGTAACTATCTGATTTCATGGTACCATTGTAAGGTTCTATGGTATACTATTATCTCTAGTAATTCACTAAATAATCCCTCAAGCTTGTGTTATATAATATTAATTATAATTTGGATGTTCATATTATTATTATTATATTATTTACAATATTGAAATACTATTAACTACCCAAAAATTGTTATCTTGTGTAGAATAGGATTAATTAATAAAATTCTTAATGTCTTGTTGAAAATAATGCACAAGCCCATTCTAATCAAGATATAAAATATCATCTCTATTTTATTACATTGAATTGTTAAGACCAAATAAAATAATACAAACTTAATATCAAACAACTACTCATATGTAATTATGAATTCACATAACACAAAAAGATTCAAGATCTTTTAAGTATTATTTATTAATATCTCCCAACGGTTACATATCATAGATCAATACAAAAAAAATGATAGATTCAATGATATTCCATCTATCTATTTTACTAAGTCTAAATACAATGATGTATTCTAATGGTCTATCACTTTGATCTATTGTAACAACCCCACAGGGTTTCACTTGAATATAGAAATATTTTTAAAAAAATATTATTATTATTCATGTTCAACATATAGAATTAACCATGAGAAACCTAACCAGTGATCTTTAGCTAATTGTATTAATTTAGTTAACAAAAAAGGTTTATATCTAATCCACTTAGATAAAGATCATTGTGAATAGATATAGAAATCATGAACAATATTGAAACAATAATAAATACTACATCTAATCATAAATAAAATAATAAAAATTAAGCCATAGTTGATACAACATTACATCCACTACTATAGAAGTATAATGTATAAATGCTATAGTTTTTAGCAATACATAAAAATATCACAAATGATAAAACATCATACAAAGTTCCTCTGAGCAAAGTCTACACAACTCAAGTATCAATATTTAATCTCAAGTGTAGTATCAAGTGTAATACTCTATCTATGATGTAGAGCATCATCTGAGTACTTTTCCACATCAACCATGGACCATATATCCCCCACACTATCTCCCAAACAAGGGGATGGCCCTCCCTTCATAGATGGGCAGATAATGATGGTACAGGAATCTAGAGTAACAAACTAGAACCTGTGTGTTGAATATATCTAATACATAATGTGTACCATAAATAGATCCATTCTAATATGATATCTCATAAATATGAAAACTATACCCACATATGAAATGGTAATGTTTATCAAACATTACTTTGGCCAAAGTTTTCAATAATAAATGTTCTCTAGGATCAGTCAAATTCATACACCCTCATTTAATTGGATTATAAGTCATCTTGCATTAATAGCACTAATTAAGCTAGTGGAATCCACCCACTACTTATTTAGGTTCATGAATGTGAGATTTAGTAAAATAAATAATAATATAAAAATTAAATAGATTATTCTTAATATGTCACTTTAGCTAATCAAAATTATTCTAAGTACATAAATATCACATACATTCATTAGTCCATCAAATGAAGTGAAATTAATCCATACATCTAGTTATTAAAATTAATAAACAGAATCCAAAAATAATCCTCAATATAACATACCATCCAGGTAATGATTATCTAAAGTGCCTATTGTTATAACCACTAAGCAACTTATAATACTATTTCTCCATGAAACGACATTATAACATAGGCCTAATAAATTGTTCATATTCCATATATAACAAAATTTAATTGAAAACATCATAAATTTTTTATATTTAAACTCTTAAATATATTATTTTAATACTTTTATACTAACTAAATATAAACAAACATATTATACACACTATTATGATAATAACACTTATAGCATAGTTGTATGAATGTGTGTGTGTGTGTGTGTGTGCGTGTGTGTGTGTGTGTGTGTGTGTGTGTGTGTGTGTGTGTGTGTGTGTGTGTGTGTGTGTGTGTGTGTGTGTGTGTGTGTGTGTGTGTGTGTGTTCACATACAAATCTATTATAAATACTTCATTTTATACATTATACTACTAATATGACATCAACTTTCATTCACCTTAGAGTATACTACATACACCAAGTATACATTCAGTCCACAAACAAAGGTCCCATAACCTTTTTCATTAAACTAATAAATTCCATTTGCCCTTGATAAATAAAACACACATAATTATATAAATCAAATCAATTAATCCTTTCTTCACCAAAACTATTTAATCAACTAAATCCAATCAATCTATTTAAGTTTTACCAATTAAATATAGTTCATATGAGCAAATATAAAAATATAGTCACCTTTACCCAACTCAAGTATTGTTTAATAAAATAAAAATAACACACATCTGAATACCCAAATTGGGTATTGGTTAATAAAACAATAATAACACACAATCGATTACCCAACTTGGGTATTATTTATAACAACTCAAACTTGACCAAATAAAAACATTGTAAATCATGCAATTAAACCCATATACCCAGTCTCTCTATGGACTAAGAAAAATCTTACATAGTTCATCCAAATAGCAATAATACATAGTCATATTTGAATATATGCAAAGTTCATAATGAACAACTAAATTTTTTTGCAAATTATTTAATAGTTTACTAGTGTATATACTTTTATAAAGATGAATGCATACCCTACAGTCACATTATTCATCTACCCATACCCAGTTTATACAAAGTGACTACACATAAATTTACCAAATCCACATATAAATAATTATGAATAATACAAGATTTCATAACTTAGATTTTAGTTTAAACTATAATTTATGCCCAGTTTGTATAATTTTGTTTGAATCTACATCCAAATAAAACCAATCGAAGACATATTCTCCAATTTTTCCAAATAAATAACTTCATCTTTTAAATGTAATACATACAGTCACCCATTAAAGTCTGACTATTTATTATATGTGTACACACACACACAGTCACATATTAAAGTCCTCAGAATTAAGATACAAGTAACAAATATGTGTATATATATAAATAAATATATATAGACTAATTATATACATATGTATATATAAATATCAACACAATTTTATTTTATAAAGAATTCATTCATCACACCCAAAATCCAAATAAATGTATACACACTTGAACATATATACTATTCAAAGTTTCTAACCATATTATAAATACTCAAGAATGAATATATAACAAACTGATTCAAACCTATTATCTTTAAACCAGTACATATATACCCATCAAGAATAAGTTTCCAATAATGAATAGAGTTTTCATACTGGGAGAGGAGTTTAGGAAAAAATTTCATACAAGTCTAAAACAACCATGTAGAGGTATAATTTTAAAAGTAAATGACTGATCTAGGATACTAATCCAATCTATTTCTTTCGTGTTCTAGATCTAATTCTATATTAACATCAGAACCATCTAAGTATCTTGGTTTAAATATAATTTAAATATCTAACATAGTTTTACTTTCTATTTTTAGCATATCTCAGTATATAAATTTATTCTATGGTTTGTTTAAGTTTGTCAGTTAATTGGCCTACTTTAGAGATAGTCTACCATACTTATGCCCTAGGCTATCTCTACCCCTTTAACCATATATTCCCTAATTTATATTTAAGGGTGAAATTTTTTGGTGAACCCATCCTCTATTTGTTCAACCAAACCCTAGTTTAAATATTAGGGTCTTTCTCATTCTTCAAAAATTTATTTCAAGTTGTTTAATTTTAGATATGGTTTATTGTATGGGCATATCTTAAGGAATTCTTAATTATATTCTTACTCTAGGAATTTTTCTTACTTTATTTTAAATTGGGCTAAAATTTAAAGTTTGTATGGATTCATTTATTATAATCTATGGCAAGCCCCATCCTTTCAATAGTTTGTTCAATGTTCCCGATGATCAATGTTTTGCATATGAATATCCTATGGCATATAAAAAATAAGCTAAAACATATTTTGTTTATAACTATGATAATGAAAGAACTAATGATGAAAATCCAAGTATAAATTAACTTATTAATTATCATAGAATTATTTCATATGGTTATGAGTGTGACACTATTCCTCTTGGGTATGTGGATCCTAGTTCTCTTTTTTTTTCATTTTCAATGGTGAAGGATCTAAAATTTTAAAAATGATACATTTTTCTACCACATTGAATAAGGATTATAAAATAGACATGTAAGTAGTTAAAATTCATGAAGTTACAATTCAAAATGTTGTATGCATACATTATAATGAGATAAATGTTAAGAAAATAAAATGTTTCTCTCCTTCTAATGATGTAAATATTGAAAAAATAAATATTCCTATCTATTTTCAATAATGAAAATGTTGAATAAATTGAGCATGTGCCTTATTTTCAAAGTGATGTTCATGTTGAAAATATTAACCCTTATTTAGATCACTCAAATTCAACTAGTGAAAGTATTTCTCTCTTTAAATCTAAATGATACAAATGCATGTATTTCTCCACTTCCTATTCTTTTATATTGGAAATATGAAAAAGATAATACTATCCAAATTAGTGTAGACACATGTTCTTCTACTCTTATTATAATTCAATAAAAATAACAATACATATTTTCCAAAGGTTTCCTGATGAAAAAATCCAAATTCAAGTAGCAATAAGGACACTCAAAATTCAAATGTCAGTTAGGTTAATGTCCCTTTATCATTTAACAATGATATATCTAAAGTATAAAGTGATATTTCATCTTATATCCCTCTTGCATGTTTTAATAATCTAGTTAATTAGGCCTTTTCAAATAATGATAACATTAACCTTCATGGTATGTAAAATGATATATTGATCTCCCTTGAATCATCATGCAAAGTGGATACACCTTTAACTAATATTTACAAATCACATGATGATCATATCCTAATATAAAATGAGTGTGGTAAGGATCCTATTATTCATCTTTTCCATATTGATGGAAAATTAAAACCCCTAAGCAATTATTTAACCTCTTTACCAATACCTTTTAGTGATATGCTATATCTAATGAATACCATGGTAAATATTCAAAAACAAATGACTATTCTTAATTTTTAAATTTCCTCAAATGAGGCTAATTTTAATGATTATATCTTGAAGGACCAACCCATTACTAGAGATGATTTTGATTATCCATATCTTTACGCCTTTATCATGCTTATGTTTTCTTCCTTTAATGGAAAAGATCCTACAAATCATTTGAAATAATGTATACACTCATTTGAAAATTTGGCTAAATATGGATGCCTTTTATTAAAATCTTTCCATATAAGTTTATCTCAAGAGTATCTTGATTGGTTCTCGACACTCCCAAATTTTTATTTATCAACCTTTAAAAAACATGAGGATATATTCTTATCTAATTTTCATAAGTACATATTACCCATGATACCATTGGAAAATTTTAAGGCCTTAACTTGAGGATGAATCCCTTCAAGACTATGCTATCATATTTAAGGATATCTTATATTCCTTAAACTATAGCCCTCAGATATTGATTTGAAATATATATTTTGTACGGGTATTATTTCTCCACTTATATAAATATCATTTCATAACCCCTTTACTCATTCAAAACTTTATATTGGGATGTGCATAAATATGCATGTGCTTTAACAAATACTATAATTGAATTACCTGTCTCCATCAAAAGACAAACTTGGTATAAACAATGATTTAAAAGCAAGAAAATAAACTAATAAGTGTCATGAACTAATTCCAAACATTTTTTCAAAATGACCAATGTATACCAAAGAAAAAATAGTAAAGGTATTGATCAATGGAAAGGAACATACTTATATAATACCTCCTACAAGTAAACCATATGCCTTTACAAAATGGAAACCACTTCAATTTGAGTGGTAATAAGATAGACCATGTGATATATTACATACATTATTGGATAAATAGATGATAAAACTTCCTCATTATTCTCACCATCCACCACACATTTTTGAAAATATAAAAGGACAACACTTTTTCACTTACCACAATATAAATAGGCATTAAGATAATGATTATTTTAATTTAGATCAAAATCTTACACCATTGGCAGATTAGGAGTTATTACATTTAGAAAAGTTACATTTAGATCTATTTCTACTTTTTTTAGACAATATTTTAAGAGGGTTGATACATCCCATGATACTCATTTTTAGGAACACATGATCCATCAACATTTGTAGAAGATAACCACTATTATAATTTATTCTCCTTGTGTACCTATATGTACCTAAAAATTACATAGTATGACATGTCCAATACAATGTCCAATGATGATGTAATAATATCCTAATTTACACTCAAGTGGGATTCCATTTAAAATTTTATTCCTTACTCTCTCCCAATCCTTTTTTTACTTAAACCATTTCTAAAAAAATTAGTATTTTTATAAGGACAAAAACCCCCTTCTTAGTGGTAGAACCACTACATTACATTACATAACCACCCCTAAAATGATGAAATCACTATAGTGATTTTAACCTCCCTGATGGAACCATCATATACATGGTAGTTCTATATTACTATATGGTGGTTATATCACTATATAGGGTGGTTATATCACCAATACCAATGGTTATGTAACTACCCCTACAAATAGAGGTGGTTCTATCACTCCTTGTATGTCTTCTAATTATAGCTCCTTAGAGTCATTTCTTGATACATTTTTCATGTTTTGTGTTATGTTTTTAAATTTTATCACCTTGTGTTCACCTCTAATTAGGCCCATCTCACTCCCTCTTCTATTTATAATAATTTTTAGTTCCTCCCAAGTTGAATTCTCCATTGGACTTAGTTGAACTCCCTCATAAAATCTCCTAACTCTTTCTACAAGAAGGCCATTTTTGGCATGATTTGATATCCTAAAATTTGCATTGGATCTTGGAGCTTTGAAAATTTTCATAGCCACAGACTAATTCCATTTTTTAAATATCTACCTTTGTTTTTTTCCCATTTAAATACATAATTTCATGTAAGTGAAGTCATTATTTTTTCAACAAAGTCTTTAAATTCTGTGTACTAGCTAACCACAGTCAACCGCTATTTTTTTTAGATTTGTGTCTCTCTTATCTTCCCCTTTTTTAACTATTACTTTATCATACTTCTAGTTAGAGAGTCACAATAACTTTTATTGATAAATCAATGAAATGGCTACCTGAGGACAACCTTTACTATAACAAAACTTTGCTTTTAGTTAATCTACATCATAATCAAGTTGGGAGTTTTTAGTTTAGATTTCTTATTTTATCTAGTAGATTATATTATATTAGTTTCTTTTCTTGTGCTAGTTTAAATATTTATTTTTAAGAAAGTAAGTTTTAATAGGAAAATTAATTCTTCTCTCTCCCATCGTTACATAAAATTAGTAATTAATTTTATTTATTTTCTTGCATTCATTCAATAGATCATTTCATAAGAAAATTTTGCATCTAACCCTATGTGAATATTTTAAAATAAATCAAATAATTTTATCTGTAATCATAATAAATTTTTAGCTTCAAAACAAACTTTTATTCATACACAAACAAGCAAAGTAACAAGTAAAAAACCCTAGTCAAACATGGGTAATAAATAGATGTTATTTTGGTCGTGATTCTCTTTGTTTTAGTAAATTAAAAAACCTATCTTTATCTTAATAATTTAGAAAATAATAATTTAAACATTTGTCTTTCTCAATAACAAATCCTTCAAAACTAGTGTGCATCCACCTATAAAAATCAAAAGTCAGTATACCTTGCATTTGTAAAGAGAAATCCTAAATACTTTATAGTATTATTACTTAGAATATTGAATTTATTTTGGATTTACATTCATGTTATAAAACCTTAGTTTTCATAATAGATCCATTAATCTAAAATTAAAAAATACAAAAAATCAATTTCATTTAGTTTTCACCCAGAAATGTTAGAAATTAACAATTGCATTTGTTATGTTGGACTTCATTTTTAGTATTTCATGCATCCAAAATCTTAAGAAAATATAAAAATAATAACCTCTCTCTCTTTGATTTCAATAGTTGTTAGTTCTTTACTTTCCATAATTTCATTTCATAAATCAATTTAGTTTCAATTTATTTTTAAAAAAACTTATTAAAATGTGCACAAGTATAAAAACAATTCATAATTAAAGCCTTGACAAGGTGAGTTTAAGAACAAAATAATTCACATACAAATCCTAGCCAAGATGAATGCAATCATTAGAAAAGTTAAAATTAAAACCTTGAAAATATAAGTGCAAGTACCAAAATAATTCCTCAATAGAGACTTGCTAAGATGAGTGCAAGCAAAATCCTTGCTTACACATTGCCAAATAACAAGCACTTACCTTACAACACAATCAAAAAAAGTTATAATATTAACCTATTACCAACCAATATCTCTCTAAAATTGAGTGATACCCACTAATCCTTTTTATCCTCATAGGTCTAGTCATTTTCCTAGAATGTCTTCTCTCATTCTTGAAAATACACTTCAGATCAATATCGATTCTAAGCTTAGGATTTAGTACCTTCACTCCATACATAGTTTAGATCTTATCCTTAGTCAGCTTAAAATTCTTAGATGAAAAATATAGGTGTTTAAAGTATAAATAATAACATGGGGGGTGAATTATTGGCCTCAAAACATTAATTCACTTTCACTTATCATTCATGAAGTATGCATTCTAACACATACATCAATCAATGCATAAACAAGGATTCACATAAGCATATAATACATGAACACAAAAGATATGTGGGAAACCCCCTTGGGGGATAAAACCCATTGAAACATAAATTAAAATATATTAATATAAGTAATGAATAAATATTTATTGAGGCACCAACCCCTCACTAGTCAAGCACCAACTTAATTGGTCCTTCAGCAAGTGTCAACTTGTAAGGAGGCACCAATTCCCTACGTAAACTCATCACTAACTCAGTCACCTAGAATATTTGAACACCTTTGGACACCTATTTCTCACTAAAATAATGATTACCACCTTACTTTTCTCTTCTCACTCTTTTATCTCTCTCAAATAGCCTATTAGGCCTCTTTACTCAACTAGCCCACTTTTTGGTAGATTTAGGTCATATGTCCTTGTTCATCACCTACAAAATCATTGTTAGAACCTCATGACATATTAACCACACCTATCTCATGTTATTTAATCTATATACCTAGTTTCCAAACCTCTATATCATTATTCTATTCCCTTAATATTTTAACTAGTCAAATTAGGCCTATTAGACCTTCATTTTATAATTGACTCTTGATCTCACCCATCTTGGTCGGCCATAAACCTCTCCATACTTGTATCACCCTTGTAATAGATCAAAAAACATGTTTCAAAAGTGAAACACCAAATACATGTTGGATAGTTTTCCATGATGTCATAGAGGTGTCCAAGTGAGTGGATGAAGTGTCTTGATAGTCCAAGTGTCAATGACAAAGTGTGTAGTGTGCTTGTCCTAGTCTGCTTAAAGTAGGCTTAGATGATATTTAGTTTTGGAATGATTAAGGATGGTTATTAACTATTTATCATGTTTTAATTATCATATAAGAGGTCAAGGATGATTTATAGCTTGTGGAAGTGCATGGTATTCATTCACTTATTCATTATATTCATCTTGACATAGTTGGTTTTGTGACAAAAAAATTTGAGTAAGAAGTTTGATGACATCACTGTTACCATGTATGGATGATTCAAGGGGATTTTTTAATATGAGTGTGATCAAATTATTCCCATGTTTATATGGTCCAAATTTTAGGTCATTAGGTTGAGAGTAGCTATATATGTGGGGTGCAAAGTTGGTCTCTCAAATAGAAGTTCACTAAGTTTCTATACTTATCCAGACCATCACTGCACATCATGTAGATATAAATAAACTAGTAAGTTTGTGAATTTAATTTAGGTACTCATAAATCTAAATTAGGTAAAAAAAATAACATAGAGATTTTTTCTATAATTCCAAGAAGGTACCTTGAAGATTTGGAGTCTTGAAGTGTTTTCTAGCAAAAGATACAAATCCTCAAAATTGCACTTACAGACTATGATGGGCTAGAGGCCATCAATTTTAACTACATTTAAGTCTAAGGTAATCCATTAAATATATCTAATGGTTAATTTTAAATCATATATATTGATACAATGGTGCACGTAAAATTCAATATGTCAAAGAATGAATGCGTTAGTGACATGTCATATTCACGGAGCTTGGATAAAAGATCAACAATGAGCATATGATCATGCAGTCAGAATATCAATGGTACATGTTAAATTAAATGAGTAAAATGTGTATAAGGAACATGGGTATGTCAAGTGTCATAATAATGGGATCTCATAGCTTATATCAATGGTGAGCACTAAAATATAAAAACCTAGTTAATCCACAGAGATCGACATAGTGCCTTTGTTTTAAATTATCAAGAAGCAGTAAGATGATAACAAGTTTTTAATGTTTAAATAGTAATCAAAGGTAAATACAAAGTTAATGTATAAGGAGATAGATGATTCATATTCATTAAATCTATGAGAGGTAATGATATTTTGTCCAAGTGTTTTATGTTTAACAACTGCTTAGTGATTGTTGGAATTCAAATATTTGAGTTTTTATGTATTACTTTTGATATATGAAAAATTTGACCATGGTGTGAAAAGAAAAGTTGAAGAGGACTTCAAATATCATCCATAAATATTTATTTTAATGTTTTAATATTTTTACATTCAAATTTATTGATCTCCAAACTTTATTATGTGTTTGACCATGTT
This sequence comes from Torreya grandis, assembly GCA_037957365.1. NCBI lineage: Eukaryota > Viridiplantae > Streptophyta > Pinopsida > Cupressales > Taxaceae > Torreya > Torreya grandis. Next base: position 2,494,646 of record JARHVA010001352.1, on the reverse strand, counting down.
CTGTAAGTGACCAAAGAAGGATATTTGAGTTGTTTTTTATGGTATTTGGATGTTTAAATGTGACTTAGATATTGGAGAGTGTTTTATACTACATTATTATGATTTTTATGTATTTTTTAGGTTTTAAAAATCCATATTTATTATGAATAAATGCTTATAATTTTACTATGTGTTCATTCATGGTGTTTCTCTATATAAGGTCAAAGTTTGATCTATTTGGCTTTAGCATAGGAGTGTTGTGATGACTGTGACAATTTTAGGATGTCAAAGGGGTCATTTGGAGTGAAAATATACATTTTTAAGTGTTCATATGTTTTTAATTTTCTCATTAAAGTGCTAAAGGAGTGAATAGGTCTCCATGAGACCTATAAGGGCTACTAAGGCATAATTGAAATGTGTAGTTGTTTAAGGGTGACCCATGGATGATATGGCCAACCTATGAGGATGGTGTTAAGATATGTTAGATATATTAAGGGTTAAGACAATTATTATGGATGACCTAGAAGATAATAATCAGTGCAGCTCTATAAAAGGTGAAATCAAAGGTGGTGATTTTTAGACTTGAGAGAAGAGGTATGTGTGAGAGTTGTAAAGTGAAGGAAAGAAGAAAGGGTGTGTTTCCAGTGGATGGGTAGTAGAGAAGAGTATTTTTATGACTATTTTTATAACCTATAGGTCATATTTATGATTTTAATAATAGTTCTCTTGCAGGTTTGAAGATTTAGGATGAGCGAAGAGGTCTAGAATGATCCAAAAGGATGTTTTAGATTCCTTGAGTGTGAGCAAAGGATAGATGATGTATGTGTAATCTTGGTGATTTATTTGAGAGGTAGATAAAATTTAATGATATGTTTATGACCATTTATTCATGTTTTTGAGGTTGTAATAGAGTTGTTGATGAAAAGTGTAGTGTGATCCAAAATGTGGTTTTGGATGTTTGTGGCCTTATGAAGAAGTGAAAGGGGATGATATACATTATATCTCCATCAGATTGGTAGGAAATCACTTTTTAGGATATGTTCAAATCATAGGTGTTGGGAGTGTTCTCAACATCTAGGTGAGAAGGACTTGACCATCTTAGGGTAGGTGTTCCTTATGGAATATTGGTTTTACTAAATTCTGGTCAGAAGGACTTGATCATCCTAGGGGTAGGTGCTCTTTGCGGAATGAGTTTTCCACTAAATTCTCATGTTTTTAATATCTCATAAGATAATCAGTCCATGTGTTTGTAGGCTTGAGATTGTGTTTTATTACCCAAGAGGGTTTTCCACATAAATCTTGTGTTGTGTGTATGATCTTGCATTATCTATTATTCATTATTATGATTGACTTATATATTCTATGAATGATTATCGTAATTGAATAAGGGTTTGAAATGATTGGAATTGTAATTTAAATATCTTGCATCACTAATTCACCCCCCCCATTAATTTTACCATTAAAATTTGGAATTAGAACAAGTCTTTTGGTAAAGGCTTGATAGTTTGAAGGAGATCCAAGGTACAATATGGGTAGCCATCAAATGCAAGGTGGTTTTTCCACTAAGCAAGAACTAATGTTAAATGGATCCAATTATGATTTTTAGAGTGTGAGGATGAGAACCTACATCATATCCCTAGATTTTGACACTTGGAAATCTATTATGGATGGTTATTCTGCACCTACTATTCCTTGATCTAGTGTTATAGATAAGAAGTTGTTTGAGAACAATTCTAAGGTAATGAATGATATCACTTGTGGTATTTCAAAGACTAAATACACCAAGGTAATCCATTTCATATATTCCAAGGAAATATGAGATAAATTGAAGACTATTTATGAAGGATATTCAAAGGTTAAGTTGGAAAATTAGCAGACTCACTAAAGATAATTTGAGATTCTTAAGATGAAGGAAGAATATTTTGTGGCATCCTTTCTGTAGAGAGTTGATAAGATTATGAACATCATCAGAGGTCTTAGAGAGAATCTTGAAGAAACTAATTTAGTTTAAAAGGTATTAAGGTCTATCTCTCTCAAATTTTATTTTAAAGTATCTACTATAGAATAAAGTCATGATCTTACTCAATTAAAGATGGATGAATTACATGGCATCCTTACTACCTATGAAATGATAATAAATGATGATATACATCTAAACAAGGAATCAAAATTCAAGATATAAATGAAGCCAAAGAAGAAGTTCCAAGGTAAGAAACTCAATGAGTATGACACATCTAATATTGATGATGATGAATTAATTGCTTTGTTTACAAGGAAATTAAAAATAGGTTTAGGCAAGTATAAGGGTAAACTACCATTTAAATGCTTCAATTATGGATAAGTGGGACATTTTGCTAATAAGTTCCCTCATAATCATAAGAAGAATGATGCTCAAGAGCAAGATGATGGCCAATATGAAGACAAGAAGACATATAATTCTGATAAAGGGAAGGAAGGATTTATAAAGTATGACAACAAGAAGTCCTTCAAGAGTAAGAAGAGTCTCTACACCAATAAATATTGAAAATCATTATATGAGAGTGAATACAATGACTTAGAGTATGATCATGAAGATGATGGTCTTGTTGAAGATAAATCCCTTTTCATGGTTGAGGAAGGAAGTTGCTCGTATCAAAAGGAGTCTACTTTGAGTGATTTAGATGATGATAAAGATGAGGTGGACTATGAGATTGAATTTATGAATGATCGTGAAGAAATGAATATTGAGAATAATATTAACAAGAAGATGAAGTATCAAATCAAGGACTATGAGGAGAAATTCAATGTGTATGAAGAAAGAACGAATGAAGACATTAAGGGACATGAAGGTACAGTCATGTTTCTTAATTATAGGTTGGAATCTATGTCTACAAGTCTAATTTCCAAAGAAGAATAATGTTTAAGGTATATTTATAAGTTTGTGTCTTTGAAAGATGAGTTAGAAAAGTTTAAAATCAAGGTGAAATCATTTGTCAAGTTTGATAAAAGTTCTAATGATTTGGATAATCTCGTAAAGTGTCAAAAGTCTACTAGTGATATATCTAGATTAGTTTTTAATGAAGAGCCCAAATTTTATTCTCAATTTGACATGGAGGTCAATGAGAGAAAGGTAATTCAGCCCTTGAAGGTCATCAATCAGTCAAAAAATGATGGTGTAAATAGATTGAAGACAAATCAAATCAGACAACAAAATTTCATGAGGTATGCAATTTTCAATGGTTATTATTACACATGTAATCAATTTGTTCATAGGCCTATAGAGTGTATAAGACATGTTAGAAATGAGTTTGAATATAACTATGATGGGGTTCATCAGTCAAAATATTTGAACAAAGTTAAGTGCTTCAAATATCTTGATGAAGGACATTTTTCCAAGTATTTTCCAAATAAGGTAAGGCAAGGTGATTCTTATTTAAAAGGAGTAGTTTGTTTCAATTGTCAAAATAATGGACATATTTCAAGATTTTTTTCTAATCAGGAAAGGAAGGATAATCTTTTAAAAGGTATATTGTGTTTCAAATATCAAGAAAGAGGTCACATTACTATATTTTGGAAGCAAAGGCCTACAAGATAGAATAGGTTTAATCAGGATCCTAGAGTGAAAGAAAGAAGGTAAGCTAACTCATGGAAACCAAAGGTGGTAAGTGTGAGTCATGATGAGTCTATAGGTCTAAGTAATCTATTTTATATGGTGGAGAATGCTATAGAAGTTGAAGAGTGCCAAGGGCTCTCATTGTCTATCCATGTTGTGAATGAAGATACCAAGCTCAAAGAGAAGACCAACGTGATGGTTGAGGCTAGTTATAAGGTGTGTATGGATTTAAGTGAACATCTTATTATTTTCAAGTAAGATTCATGTAAATAACATGAATTATCAATTCCCATTAATGATGTTCTTTCTTCAATTGAAAATCTATGTCTTGAATCTTTATTGTCCCCATATGTTGTCAATAAAATCTTAGAAGAAAAGGAACAAGTTGTCAAAGTTTAGACTAAGGAGAACAAGAAAAAGAAGTTTTATAGATATAAAAGGATTCTAGTGGTTACTAAAGAGATATGGGCCACTCCTAGCTTCACTTTATTTTAAGATCATTGTGGTGTAGAGGAGGTATCTGCCTATACTTCTTAAGAGACTCCTTTAAGTAGAGAATCAAGCATTGATGTGGTGTTCTTCATAAGTTATTATAAGGCAAGAGATGAGTGTTTCTAGTTGGAGTTGGTTTGTCAAGAGGGGAGAAGTGATTTGATGAGGTCAAAATGATGTCATAAGGTGTTTTTGATATTTATGCAATGTTTTTATGATTATAAAGGTTTGTGTACTTTTTTTTTATGTGCTCCAAGTGGTTTAGTGTCTTGATGATCCTATTTGTGCCTTTTGGAGGTTTTTGTGTGCTCCTAGGTTTATATTTATTATCATATACCAAAGACATGGTATAGGAATTCAAGCTCATCAAAGGTTTGAAGGATAAAATATTGTTTTATAAGTGTGTGATGGTTGTCTCTAGGTGTTCAAGAAGTTTAAGAGGTGGGTTTTGACCAAAAGGAGGTTTGTTGACCTTGTTTGTTTTAAGATTCTAGAGTTTTGGGCTATGCTAGAAATGTGGTTTTCCTTATTAGTTAAGGTATTAGGCTTATTAATAGGTTTAATAGACAAAATGGGTTCTAAAATCAAACTTCATATAGATTTTAAGGTTTGTTTTTTTCAAATTATTCATTTTTTATCAAAATGGAGGCCTAATTGACTAGTAAATTTGTGAAGGAAGTATGTTATAGAGGAGGATATAGATGACAAAAAACATTGTTCTTAATGGGACATATTAGAGTGCTCTATATATGAATTTTTAGGTCTTGAAATTATGTCTACTAAAATTTATAGGCTTTGCAAATTCTAGGTAGGGCTACAAGGAGTCTAGACACGTCTAATGTGAAGATTTGATGTTTTTTCTTAGTTTCTCCAAAATAAAATGGTATGAGTGTTTTGATTTAATTTTTTATATTATTTTAGAGCATGTTTCCTATTTTATGAGTGGCATGAATTTTTTTTGGTAGTCCTTAAGGTGGCTTAAGAGAGAAGGCTAGTAAGCTTGTGTGGTGGTTCTTCATGGTGTGTGGAGACTTGAAGATGATCAAGAGGTGAAATGTCTTGATATTTTATGGGTAGTCCCTCTCATATGTTTGTTGTCAAGTTTCATCATATTTTATTTCTTTTTTTGTTCTTTCTTCATTAGTGGTAGTGTTTGGTTGAAGAAGAGTGTTGGCATGTAGAAAGACAAATTTGGCAAGACAAGAATAGGTATGCTCAAGGTAAGGGGGAGATTGTATCATATTTATAAGGTTTTCCTCTCTTATTTGTGGTATTTTTAGTTCCTTATTATCATTTTTTACCCACTTTGTCATTGTGTCAAAGGGGGAGAAGGTTCTTATTATGAGAGTGATTAAAGAGAGAGAAGGAAGGTGAGTTTTATGATGGGTGTTGACATCAATGACAAAGAGGAATATTTTTGGAGAGTTTTTAATGATGTCTTATAGGTATCTATGTTAGTGGATGAAGTTTCTTGATATTCTAAGTTTGAATGACAAAGTGTGTAGTGTGTTTGTCTTAGTATGCTTGAAGTAAACTTTATTGATCTTCAATTTTGGCATATTTAGGGATGGGTCTGAAGTATTTAACATGTGTTATGGGTCCTATCAGATGTCAAGGATGATTGGAGAGCTTGTGTAAGTGCATGTTATTCATCTATTTCTTCATTATGTTCATCTTGGCATAGTTGGTTCTATGATAGAAAAATCTGAGTAGGTAATTTGTTGTCATCACCTTTGCCACATATGTATGATTCAAAGGTAGTGTAGACACCGAAATCATGTCTAACCCTTGGTCGAATCCCCCCTTGGTCCCCTTGGTCCACTTCTAAACATTCCTAACCCACTCAATTATTAATTTAAAATAAATTGACTATTTTAAATTAATATCATCCTCTCTCTCTCACCCATGACACCTCACCTCACCTTGGATCCCTTCATCACCACATGCCATGTCTTAAATGCCTAGACCCCATTTTCCTTTATCCCACTCATCCTCATGCTCATTTAACCTGCCTTTGACCATTTTCCCATGACCAGCTGACCTCAGCAGACAAAAGAATGGACAAAAGGCTATTTTTAGCCCTTTTTCCTATTCTTTTACTGCCGATGTCGGTCAGTAGTCGGCCAACGTCGGCAGTATTGCCGACATCGATTTCCTTCAAAATAGCATTCTACATCTGGAATGTAGATCCTTCAATTTTCCAATTAGCGAACCTTCCAATCTCTCGACCTCTCTCGCTCCCTCTCTCCCAAATGCACAGTAAGCATCACAGGGTACATGTACTCTACATCAGTTACTCCACTCTGTAGGTAGTCTTCTACATTATCAGCATCAGCAACAGGTCTCCTACACTTCTTCTTCAACAAGTAAGAGGTAAGTATTCTTCTTTTGTTTCATCTCAGTATTTCAGAATGCTTTGATAATTAGTTCCCATTTGCTACTTCCAAGTGCTATAAACCAGACTGGGCTATCAACCACCCCAGACTTGACTTCTTCCCAAAAAGGCTGAGAGGCCTTCCCCACATCCTTATCCCCTTTTTTAGCCACACTCTCTACCCTAAAAACCTAACACAAACCTTGCATAGACTCTCAAACTACCACAGACCATTTTGTAGACCATTCTATCGACCAAGAACCCATCCAGACCCTGTCCAAGACCATTGCCCTGACCGACACTAGCCACTAGGCCCATTGCCCCTACAGACGTTGGCAGACTAACTGATGTCGGTGACCTTAACCAGCTAACATCGGTAGACTAACCGATGTTGGTAGCTATGGCAGACCGATAGCAGACAGCAGGTAAGCATTATCTAGTTTCCTCTTTGCTAGTCATTTGTCATTTCTATATTTTTAACACTTTTACTTATCAACAGTGGACTGTCATCCCACAAGGAAGTCTTTGCACTTCCAAGATCGAGCTTCTGCTTGGCAGTCCACCTTATATCCATCTAATGATCTCCTTGTTTAAGTCTTTCTTCTACAGGTGTCATCCTCCACAACCAAAGAGGAGTCCCTACAACGTCCGGATAATGGTGTGCAGACCTCATTTGGGTAACATCTAACCCTAGACCACTTATCTTAGTTTCTTACTTCCTTTGAATCTAGAAAAGTGAAAATAGTTTGAAACATTCTAGCACGCCCGGTGGGACCCTAGGAGTTTTCCTTGGGTTCATACTTTTTATTCTAAACTAAACATTCATATAGGTACATTAGGTCTCTTTTTGCATCTCTTTTCTGTCTCTTCATCTCGAAATGAAACCATAAGCAAGTTAAAAAGAACCTTTCTTTTTCTTGTCATCTCTTCTTGCATCTTAGAGTAGTGAAATTTCATGTTCTTAACCCTTTCTCAACTTGTTTTCATCTGAATACACATTTCAATTTGGGCTTAAAATACATTGCATTTCATTTCTTCCTGAATGCATACTTAGCTCTCACATCTAGTAATTAAAAATGCATCATGAATAAAGTGTAGTCCACTTATTTTACACGACCAAATCACTTGCACAAAACCAAACATCTAAACTTACCTGAGACAAGGCCCAACTAGGATTTCATCACCTAGCGGATACCTTACCCTTCCTAGCAATCCCCACTTGGACTTCACTACTAAGGGGAAAGCCCACTCTATTCTCTAGCAGAGGATAAATTCTAGGGGAAGTATATACTGGCTAAGCGAGACCAGCTTATCATTGGACTCGTGAAGTGAGGGGATCTTGCTCCTTAGCACCAGGCCATGTACAGAACCTAACACAGATCTTGAGCACCGAAACTAACTCAAAACCAACCTTAGACTGCTTCTTCTAGGACCCGTTCTACAAGCCAACTTCCCAAACACACTCTAAGGCATAAGCCAACATGATTCTAAAAGTTTATTCTTAGGATTTAACGCTTAGGGTCTACCTGTCTCCATCTATTTTTCTATTCCTATCTAGTTTTTTGAGCTAGTGAGGACGTTTTCTTCTTTCTTCCAAAAATTCTCAAATTTTTTGAGTTTCTAGAAAACACAGTAACTGACATTGGTTTTACCACTGACGTCGGCAACCTTTATTCACCGTCATTAGTTATCTGATCGGCGTCAGCCACTTATTATCACCGACATCAGTTTTTCAACTGATGTCGGTTACTGGCCAATTTTTTCTTCTCAAAGAGCAACCTTAAAACCCAACCCTTTTTCTGTCAAAAACCACCCATTCTAGTTTTTTGAGACCAAAAAACATAGTTTGTAGAACCTGAACCTTTTTTACCTTGAATGGTTTTGACACGTAGTCAAACCAAGACTCTTGTTGACCATGCGAGGCAACAACCGCTTTCACCTTCACCTTCCATAACTAGTCCTCTAATGGAGTATCATTCAGAGACCAAACATACTCCTACCCGACCAACCCCGACATGACCATCTATTGTTCCCAAAGGGGATCAAGACTTTAAAAGGTTCCTTGACCTCAATGTCAAGGCCCTTCAACATTATCTCACGAGAAGCCAAATACGAGACTCTTCAGGCAACCCAGTCTATGAGATGCCAACCTCCTTAACTGAAGTGGCAATGATATCGATAGTGTCCGCTACCCAACCCATGACCACTCTGGCCTTTGCTTCGACCATCAACCCAACCATGACTAATCTTCAAAGTGTAGCTTCTCCTTCTATCTCTGGGCCCACTTCCATCAGGGTTTCGGCCCCCCATCAACCACAGACTATTCAATAAACCTCTATACCTTTCCAAAATCTAGTTGTCTCCATCCTGCCTACTCTTGCCCCTATCAACACAAGAGTAACTACCTACCCTTCAACCAGTGCTACCACCCCTCAACCACCTTTGGTAGCCCCTATTCAATTTTTGCCCTCTAACACCATGGCATAACCACCCCTGGCTTCCACATCTATCCCAATGACTAGTTATCAATATGTTACACCTATACAAGCACAACTGACTACATCATACGCCTCTTCTATCACCTTCCAAGTGCCTTACAACCTAGGGGGTGCACCATCTGCCAATTCATCAGTCGATCTCATCAAGATGCTGATGGACAAAATGTCTAGTCTTGAGGCTTCTATTTTTGGTTCAAGCAATGCTCTTTCATATGATCAAATTTGTAATGAACCCATCAATCCCTCCGTCCCAATCCGACCATATCCTGGTCAATGGGAACTTCCTAAGTTTACTCATTTCCAGAGTAAGGAAGACCCACAGCAGCATCTATGAGCATTCAAACATGCTTGTTACTTGATAGCACATGATGATGCACTACTGCTACGCACATTCCCCATGTCGCTTTCTGGTGATGCCCTCGATTGGTACAACTCTCTCACCAGACACTCTCTTTTCACATTCACCCAACTAGCTCAATTTTTCCTTGACCACTTCTCAATTAATATCACCAAAAAGGTCTCCATTACAGACCTATACTCTATCAAACAGTTTGACGATGAATCCATAACCAATTTTGTCGCCCATTGGAGAGGCTTAATCAACCAACTCTCCTTCCCTTTACCTCAACCCAAGCTCATTGAGCTCTTCTCTCAAGCATGTGCCACACACATCTCATCCACCTTGTGAGTTCAAACATTTCGCACTTTTGATGAAGCTTTCACCATGGCTCGAAAGCTTGAACTCCATGCTATTGAAGAAAATAGGGTCAAATTGCGTAATACCAATGCAAAAACTGATCACCCTTCTTCGTCCAGACCTTCTTCTTCCCACTCCAAGTCCAAAGGAGTGGCAAACACTATGGTCGTTAGACCACCATCTTCGACAACAACCAACCAATCTCAGCCTTCCACATCACAAAGCATCACCAAACAATTCCAACAATGGTATATAAAGTGTCAGTATACTCCTATAGGAGAATTATACATTGCCATTTTGGATAAACTCTTCAAACAGGGGGTCCTCAATCTCCCTCAAATCTGACCACCTCAATTCGACCCTTCAAAAGCCATCCCTACATGGTATAGGGAAAATGACTTCTATCACTATCACCGTGTCCAAGGCCATGACATAAACAACTGTTGAACCTTTAAGAACATTGTCCAAGACATGATAGATAAGGGAGATCTTGTTTTGGATAACCCAAATGCACCACCCAATCAAAACATTGATATCTTTAAACAACCTTTTCCTAACCATCCTCCTAACCAAAACAATGTCCAGACCATGGCCGATAGCTCCCAAAAGCATGATATACGCACGGTCAACACGGTCTCACCTCTTGTCCCTAACCAACCTCCTCCATAGGTAGAAGAGCTTTCTTCTCCTATTAGTTCTCCATCGACCTCTCTTATACTGGAGGACGCTTCAACCATACCAATGCCATTAGCCCCACCTTCATCCTTCCTCCTACCAATGGAGGACCATACCCTTCCTTCTCCTCAACCACAAGCAGAAGGCACCATCATCCCTACCCTCTATCCTCTTGAGGAGTCACATTCTCTAATTTATTCTCCACCAAGAGAAGACCCTATCTCTTCACCCACTTCGACCAAAGAAGACCAAGTGACGGTTTTCTCTTGCCTTTTGCCTGAGATCACTACATCTCACTCACCTCCATCCACATCTGAACCCAAACCCATGCAGGCATCCACCATTCCAAAAGAGATTAAATATCTTGGTGTTTTCCCCATATCTAATCTTGCCTCGCACAATAGTGGCCCTCAAACCAAACTAAAGAAGGCCACTAAACCACACCAGAGAATTCCTCCCCCACCTTCATCATTGCCCTCTATTTTGGGCCCACATCCATCCACCTTAATAAGAGTGCTTCCTACTCCAACACCTCACAGAGCCAAATTGCCTCCATTTTCCCCTTTACCCATTAAACATATATTTCCTCCAACACAACCAATGCCTCCTACACCTCCAAAACAAAAGTCATTAACCCCTACTGCAATAAAACACGTAGACCCATTGGCAGGTTCTTATGCCTTACTGTTACGGCAATTGTTACAGTCTTCTCACACCAGTCTTCCACCTCTTAAACCATACCAATCTCTCAGACCCAAATCACCCTGATTTGATGACACTAAAGTTTGTGCATATCATCACACACCGGGACATGACACTGAGCATTGTTGTGCCCTCAAGGTTGTCATTCGCTAATGCTTGGAGAAAGACACCCTTCTTCTTGACCATATTATCAACAAACCTTCAACATCATCCCATGTTTCCCATACCTCCTCACCTTCACACACATCAACTCTTATATCAAGACCATCTTGGTTCGACAACACTAAATTTTCTCACTATCATTGCACACTGGGACATGACACTAAGCATTGTTGCACTCTTAAAGCTGTCATTCATCAACAACAGAAAAAGGATACCCTTCTCATCAAAGATCCTCTTGACTGCCCCTTTGCTAAATCTTTGACACCATCACATGCCTCACAAACATCATCACCTAAATTAGGAACTCAACACTAGACTATGGTCCCTCCACTGCCTTTAACCCCATTATTCAAAATCAACACAGTCAACTTGACCACCAGCCCACCAACCCAAAAGGATAAAGGGAAAAGACATATTTATATCCCTTGGACATCCCCATATACCAAGCATTCACCACAACCAAAACCCAAGATTACTATCTTGGGCACATCTCGACTAGCATCCTCAAAGACAATCCCTGACTCCATGGTGAAACAACCTCACCACACGACCCCTGTGAAGATGTCTTTATATGATCTCATACAAAACTCTCCACAGCATCATCAAACTTTGATCCAAGCCTTACAATCAATGGAGGTCCAGCCTGATGACCCCCAACCATTAGCTACTTTAATAAAATCATTACCAACCATTTCCTCTGTCACCATCCATGATTTTGAGATTCCTGCCTCCAACCTGGCAGATCAGGATCTCGCCCTCTCAAACTAAATCTGTCAAACATTCTCCCTAGCAATTAGGGGAATTTGACCTTACCCTAACTATCGTAACCTCAACCAAGCCTTGACCAAACATCAACCAAGCCTCGACCAAGCCTTGACCAAGCATCGACCAAGCATTGGCCAAACCTCAACCAAGCATCGACCAAGCATTGACCAAGCATCAACCAAGCATCGACCAATCATCAACCAAACCTCAACCAAGCCTCGACCAAGCATCAACCAAGCCTTGACCAAACATTTAACCTTAACCAAACATCAACCAACTTCTTAATCATCTTCGCATCCAATGACCAACATGTGACCAATTTGGAACGAAGAAAATGGGGCAAGTTTGCTCCTAATTGACTTGGACCTTGCATCATGACACACAAGCATGGGTCAGGGACTTATCAGAACATGAGCCCCTTTATGCCTTGTATCTTCAACTAGTCTACTATTAGTCAAGTAGTTATTCACTTGATGGTTAACTTGAGCTTGATCCCTTTAGCAATCCCAATCATCATCATTTTTATTCCTTTTCAACCCTCGACCCTCCAAACATTAGTCAACCATTTTGTCAAGCATGAATGCTTTGTCCTAATAAAAGGGAAACCCTCTAAACCTCTATAGTCAATTCCATGACCAAAAGTCCAGTCAAAAACAAAAAATAAATATAAATATAAAATTGGGATGCCTATTCAAAGGTCATAAAACTATAAATGTAGACTACTCCCTCGAAGGACAGCTGCATAATTGTTATAATTGATAGACTGCTCCCTCAAAGGACAGCTATTTAAAGACATTTAAATATACAAAATAGAATATAGAGCACTCCCTCGAAGGATGGCTATGCCTAAATTTTACTACAAATAGCACTATCTCAGAAGCTTCCCGCATCGATTAGCTTCACAACATGACCACAAAATAAAACAACATCCCCTCGCAGACTTCTCGCATCGATCAGTTTGTCAAAAAAAAACTGATTGACAAACTATAAAGTCATGGACTTGTCTATAGTCATTCTCGGGGTCACCTATAAAAGGGGCAAAGTTATTCCTGCCAAAAAGGGTTCCCCCTTCCTTCCATCTCACATAATAAAACATATCACATCACCTACTCAAGGGATTTCAAGCTCATTTTAATGTCAAAGTGATTTGATTACTTCTCTAACACAACCAATTGGTCAAAGATGTAATGCATGAATGGGGATTTTGTTTCCAAAAACCCCCTACCTATGCTATCATTATAGTCCTTGTCAATGAAAGAGAAATGCGCCTTTCACTTCATACATCTTGGTCACATACAATCCAACCAAATCATTTCCAAACCAAACCCAACCAAACCAAACCTTTTTCAGACTACTGACCTGACATAGTCCATTTCACATAGTTTCTATGGAAACCAATACACATGGAAACTATCGACCAGACACAATTTATGCCAAGCATAAACCATTACGTGCTGAAGCATAAATCATCTCAATTCATTTTTAGCATACACCATTACTACTATGGAAAATTCCTAGGGATGAAAGACCACTCAACCAATGTTATAGAATACACCATCATATGGAAAAGGCTGTAACATCATCTTACCCTCATCATCCATCAGACATGACCAAATTGACCTCTCAACCAGTCTGAACTATATTGGTCTGAGGCCCTTCCAACAAGGGCTATGTAGGCAGCACTCAAATGACATGACATCTTCTGGGGTTAGCTCAGCCACATTCGTTTGTTCATCTACCTGATGGACAAACCATTCTATCTTTTAACCATGACCAAAACCAATCATCGACCACTTTGACCCTTCCTCCCCTTTAGGGAGAACTACATCAGCCTGAGGCCCTAATGACAGGGGCTATGTAGGTAGCACTCAATTGACATGGGATCTTCTGAGGTTAGCTCAACCATTCCTTCATCCATCCATCTAATGGACCAACCTTCTATCTCACCTCGATGTGACCAATAACCTTGGAGATCACGACTATCTCCTCCGACCATGACCACTTCTGAGACAACTTTGCCTTGGTTGTTTTTTACTAGTATGCTACCTCACGAATGGTTAGAAAAATTGTTTGCAACCCACATTTTGACCCTCACAAGTACTGGATCATGAGCAAGTTGATCCCCACTACTTGTGACTTTTTTGTGTTTCCAAGAGCACTCCCTGAGCCTGGGATACTTGGAACACGATGACCATTAGAGCTATAGCTTAGATCGAATAACCCAATCAGCTACGACTAAATGTTGGGGCCTAATTATTTTGATTTTGGCACTCCTCAACCTTTGACCTATGATAATTTGACCTGACCATCCCATGAAGTGGTATGCACATAATCCCAACTATTGCAGCATTCTCACTCTAACTTCAACATCCTCATCCACTATCTATCAAATTAGCACCCGATTCTAGGTTCCCTTCCCTCAACTCCTACTTTGAGGGGGAATACCTCATCCCATAATTTGGGCAATCAACTCTTATTTTTGTCTTACAATTCGTCAGAACAACCAACAGGATGAAAAAAAATCTTCATCCCATACCTGGGGCAATCAACTTTCCTTTTTATCTTGAAGTTCATCAAAACAACCAACAAGATGAAAGCAACCTCATCCCATACCTAGGGTAACTTACTCCTGTTTTTGTCTTGCAGTTCGTCAAAACAACCAACAAGACAAAAAGGGGCAAATGTAGACACCAAAATTGTGTCTAACCCTTGGTCGACTCCCCCCTTGGTCCACTTTTAAACATTTCTAACCCACTCAATTATTAATTTAAAATAAATTGACTATTTTAAATTAATATCATCCTCTCTCTCTCACCCATGACACCTCACCTCACCTTGGATACCTCTCCTTGGATCCCTTCATCACCCCATGCCAAGTCTTAAATGCCTAGACCCCATTTTCCTTTATCCCACTCATCCTCATGTTCATTTAACCTGCCTTCAACCATTTTCCCATGACTAGCTAACCTCGGCAGATGGAAGAATGGACAAAAGGCTATTTTTAGCCCTTTTTCCTATTTTTTAGCTGTTGACATTGGTCAGTAGTTGGCCGACGTCAGCGGCATTGCCGGCGTTGGTTTCCTTCAAAATAGCATTCTGTGTTCAGAATCCAAATCCTTCAATTTTCCAATCATCGAACCTTCCAATCTCTTGACCTCTCTCGTTCCCTCTCTCCCAAATGCATAGCAAGCATCATAGGGTACAGGTACTTTGCATCAGTTACTCCACTCTATAGGTAGTCTTCTACATCATCAGCATTAGCAATAGGTCTCCTACACTTCTTCTTTAGCAGGTAAGAGGTAAGTATTCTTCTTTTGTTTCATCTCAGTATTTTAGAATGCTTTGATAATCAGTTCCCATTTGCTACTTCTAAGTGTTATTAACCAGACTCAGCTATCAACCAACCCAGACTTGACTTTTTCTCAAAAAGGCTGAGAGGCCTTCCCCACATCCTTATCCCCTTTTTTAGCCACACTCTTTGCCCTACAAACCCAGCACAAACCCTGCATACACTCTCAGACTACCACAAACCATTCTACAGACCATTCTATCGAGCAAGAACCCATCTAGACCCTGTCCAAGACCATTGCCCTGACTAATGCTAGCCACCAGGCCCATTACCCCTACCAACATCAGTATACTAACTAACGTCAGTGACCTTAACCAACTAACATTGGCAGACTAACCAATGCCAGCAGCTGTGGTAGACTGACAACAGACATCAGGTAAGCATTATCTAGTTTCCTCTTTGCTAGTCATTTGTCATTTCTCTATTTCTGACACTTTTACTTATCAACAGTGGACTGTTATCCCACAAAGAAGTCTTTGCACTTTTAGGATCAAGCTTTTTCTTGGCAATCCACCTTATATCCATCTAACAATCTCCTTGTTTAAGTCTTTCTTCTACAAGTGTCATCCTCCATAGCCAAAGAGGAGTCCCTACAACATCTAGATAATGGTGCACAGACCTCATCCGGGTAACATCTAACCCTAGACCACTTATCTTAGTTTCTTACTTCCATTGAATGTAGAAAAGTGAAAATAGTTTAAAATAGGTAGTTGGTCATATGGGTGTGATAAAATTAGTCCCAAGTTGTTATGGTAAAAATTTCAGGTCATGAGGTTGAGTGTAACTAAATATATGTGGGCATAAATTTGATCTCTCAGACATAAGTTCACTAAGTTTCTATACTTAGCTAGACCATCACTGCACATCATACATATATGAATGAACCAAAAAGTTTGTGAAATTAATGCAGGTACATAGAAATCCAAATAAGGTCAAAGGTTTTCATGGAGATGTTTTTTAGATTTCCAAGAAGTTACCCTAAATATTTGGAGTCTTAATGTGTTTTCTATCTCGAGATAATCTTCAAAGTTACACTTACAAATTATGATGTGCTAGAGACTGTCAAGTTTAAATACATTGAAGTTTGAGGTTATCTAGTTATTAGATATAATGGTGCACATTAAATTATATATCTTGATCCAATGGTGTGTGTAAATTTTAATATGTCAAATAATGAACGCACTAGTGACATGTGTCACATTCATGAAGCTTGGATAGTAGATCAATGGATCATGTAGTCACAAGATCAATGGTGTGCATTAAATTCAATGAGTCAAATGTGTAGAAGGCATGTAAGTATTCTAGTTGGAAAAATTTTGGGATATTTAATCTTAGATCAATGGTGATCACTACAAGATAAAGACCTGGTTAATCCATAGAGATAGATGGAGTGTCTTTGTTCCAAATTATCAGGAAGCAGCAAGATGATAACAAGTGTTTGATGTTTAAATAGCAAGAAAAGGTAAATACCAAGATAATTTAGAAGGATATAAATTATTTGTATTCATTTAAGATATGAGAGGGAAAGATAATTTTTCTAAGTGTTTCATGTTTAACAACTGCTCAGTGACTGTTGGAATTCCAATATTTAAATTTGTAAGGGAAGACCAGTCTCTAGTTTTTGTGTTATAAATTTTCTTATATGAATAATTTGACCATGGTGTAAAAATAAAATTTATATATTACTTCAATTTTCATCCATAAATATTTATTTTAAGGTATTACTATTTTTACAATCAATTTCATTAAGATCTAAAGTTGACTATGTGTTTGACCATGTTTTGTAAGTGACCCAAAAAGGATATTTAAGTTGTTCTTGATGGTATTTGGATGTTTCAATGTGGCTTAGCTATTGGAGAGTGTTTTAGACTCCATGAATATATATATATATATATATATATATATATATATATATTGGATGTTTTACCAATCCATATTCAATATGAGCAAATGTTTATAAGTTGACTTTGTGTTCATTCATGGTGTTTCTATGTATAAGGTCAAAGTTTAATCTATTTGACTTTAGTAAAGGAGTGTTGTGATAATTGTGATCATTTGAGGATATCTAAAGGGTCATGTGGAGTGTACATATGCATTGGGAAGTTTTCCTCTATTTATAATTTTCTCATTGAAGTGTTAAGGAGTGAATAGGTCTACATGTGACCTATAAGGGCTACTAAGGCCAAATTGAAAGGCATAGCTTATTAAGGGTGACCCATGGATGCTATGGTTGGCCTATTAGGATGGTATTGAGCTATGTTATATGTATTAATGGTTAATATTAGTATTATGTCTGACCTAGAAGATAATAATCATGATGGATCTATAAAAGGTGAAATCAAAGACAGTGATTTTTAGACTTGAGAGAAGAGGTAAGTATGAGAGTTGTAGAGTGAAGGAAAGAAGAAAGGGTGTGTTCCTAGTAGAAGGGTAGTAGAGAAGATTAGGTTGATGACTATGTGTATTAACTATAGGTCATATTTTTTGTGTTAAAAATAATTTTCTTGTAGGTTTTAAGATTGAGGATGAGTGAAGAGGTCTAAACTCATCCAAAAGGATGTTTTGGATGCCTTTAGTGTGAATGAAGTATATATGATGTATGTGTAATCTTGTTGATTAATTTGAGATGTAGATTAGAGTGTGGAATATGTGTATGACCATTTGGTCATGTTTTTGAAGTTGTAATGGATTTGTTGTCATGAAGTGTAGTGTGATCCAAAAGGTGGTTTTGGATGTTCATGGCCTTGTGAAGAAGTGAAGGGGGATTATATACATTATATCTCCATCAAATTGGTAGGCAACTAGTTTTCAAGATATGTTCATATCATAGGTGTTTCAATGTTTCTCAACATATAGGTTATAAGGACTTGACCATATATGGGTAGGTGCTCCTTGTGGAATAAGTGTTTCACTAAATTCTGGTCAGAAGGACTTGACCATCCTAACGGTAAGTACTCCTTATGGAATGGGTGTTTCACTAAAGTCTCATGTTTGTAATATATTATACTAAAATTAGTCCATGTGTTTTTAGGATTGAGAGTGGATTTATTTCCCAAGAGGGTTTCCCACATAGATCTTGTGTTGTGTATATGATCTTGCATTATCTATTGTTCATTGTTATGAATGACTTGTATATTATATGAATATGGGTGGTAATTGAATAAGTGTTTGAAAGGATTGGAATTGAAGTTGAAATATCTTGAATTACTAATTCAATCCCCCTATCAATTATTATAACTCTAACACTACATATGTCTATCAACACCCATAAGGACTAAAACCACCATTGGGCCTAATAGATACCTAATGTAATTAGGCCTTCTCAAAGCACACATTTCATCTTGACCACCTTGGAACACCTTGAGCATCTATAAACCAATGAAAAAATTCACACCTTTTTTCAATTATACCCATTCTAAGCTCGCCCTAGGTACCCAACACCATTTAGATCATTTCATTCCTTGAATCACACCATTAGGTCTACCCCTAATTAGGCCTTCTCACTACCAAAAAGTCTATCTTGAATATATCAAACATACATTCAACTTTTCCACATAACCATATAAAAAAATATCATGGATATAACCTACATGACCTCAAGGTCATCACTAGGTCCATTATATTTCATTATATATGGTAAAATATCTCAAACAAACCACTTTCATATGCTCACTTAGAACTATAAATATGCCTCAAGAACCTTTGAATTTTCACACCTTCATAGGCATTTCTCATGAATAAAAATGTATTAAAATGAACCTATGAGAAATATATAATAACTTCATGGATATAACCTACATGACCTCAAGGTCATCACTAGGTCCATTATATTTCATTATATATGGTAAAATATCTCAAACAAACCACTTTCATATGCTCACTTAGAACTATAAATATGCCTCAAGAACCTTTGAATTTTCACACCTTCATAGGCATTTCTCACGAATAAAAATGTATTAAAATGAACCTATGAGAAATATATAATAACTTCATGTGTACTATATTATTCAACTCTATTCAAAAAGACTTGGGAACATCATTCTCAGTCACACAAAAAACTGTCTGTAGCTCCAAAAACATGTCATGAAAACCCAGACATAGAATACCTATGAGAACACTTTTATGAACCAATGGGTTTATATTATCCTTAAAAATCCTTATAAAATATTTAAATAAAAATATTAAAAGGTTAAATATATCAATATTGGTCTTATAGGCCAATCTCATGCCTTCACCCTACACAAACCTTACTATGTTAGACATGTTACTTTAAGTGTAACTTTATGCTTGTTTATGAGCATCTAAAAAAAATTATTTAGATTGGATATGTGATATAGTCATTGAAAAATAACCCCACACATTTTTATCCATCCCTAATCCACTTCAACCCATACCTAATCTCATTCTCACTTCTTCCCACTTTTCTCACTATCTTCCTCATTAGGCTTAGTTAGTGATAGGTGCACTTCCATGAGTAGTTTAGCATATTCAAGGTATAAAAACTTATAATAAACTTACATCATTACAAACTACAAGTCTCACACATCATCCTCTAATCATTTACATGATTTGACTTGGTCTACCCTACCTGTTACATCAAAAATTAATAAATAAGGTCTTTTTATAGCTTCCACACACTCTCCTAATATACCAATGCCACTTAGAGGTACCTAGGAGAGTTGAATAAAAAATCCAATCATCATACCAAGTTAACCAAACCATTTTGAGAACTTTTAAAAATATCTTCCATTTCATGTCACTTTTAGGGTTTTAGAGAAGGTTTATATTGTCTTACATTCTTAACAATAATTCATAAAGCTTAGGCCCTCAACCTAAAAAAAAATTATAGGAAATTTAATCTAGGACCCTTAACCAACTACCATGAATTTATTGGATCCTCATTAAAAGTTTTTATATGCCAACAAGCATAAGAAAATCCTTCTTGGATCTATAACACCTCATTTTATGCACACAAAGAACCTCAACACCAATTTTCATGATTTATACTTCATACTATGACCTAAAAATTTGTCAAAAAACATGAAACAACCTTTCACACCTATGATAATTCTATTATGATATTTTTCACCTTGAGAACTTAACTTGACCCCTCATTAGACCACACTAGGTCTCTTTACATATTAAGCCTTGAACTACCAATCAAACTTAGACCTTAAACATACCTTGAAACCTCCTATAATATTATTAATACCTAATCATCATGTCAAAAAACCTTATACCATACTCACATACTATCAATATTATTTTCACAAGCCTCTTGATACTCACCTCAACATGCTACCAAGCTTGTTCCTTCTTACTAGGTCTTTTCATGCAAAGACTAATCCAAGAACTGATCTAGAAACCTCCTTTGAAATATTATATAACTTATACACGTGTTTATATAATGTAAAACATATTGTCACATGTTCTACCAAATATTTTTATTCATGATAATACCTCAAGACTCCTCATTAGGTCAAGCAGATTCTAGGACTACTCTGGTTTCATGCTTAGGCTTAAGACCATACCCTTGAAGGTTTACCTTGAAACTTTATGAAGTGTTTAAAAAATTCATATGCATATTGGAATCCTTAAACATACACTCATAAATATTTGTATTCATATTACTAGAACACCATATTTACACACATGCTCATGATATGATAATGCTCCTTGATATCAGTGCTCAAAAGTATGCTTACCTTGTATCTTGATCTTGACCTTGACATGTCACCAACCTTAGAATATTTACCAAGTTTCCTTTAAATTATCTCTCAAGTAGAGAGACAATAGGTTTCCCTCAAATTTTCTCTTATCAAAAGACTTTTTTGTCACATTCCACTTCACCATGAATGGCCTCAACTTTGGCCTTGACATTAATGACATACATATTGACTTTGACATCAATGACAACACAATTCCATAATACAAACAATAGGAACATACCTCAACAATATCCCCCTTTTTCATTGATGGAAAACACTTAAATAAAGTTGATCGTTCACATTTCCCTAAGCTATATCTTCATCAAACTAACTTTTCTCCTAAACTGGAACTTTCTCCCCTTTTGAAATTAATGACAAAGGGTCATCTCTTGACAACTATCTGATCCTTGGACCTATAATAACACACCTTTTCTCTCCAAACAAGATCATTCTTTTTCTCTTTATCAACAACTCAACATAGATCAAGTTCACAACAAACAAACTTCATAAACATACTAATCTTTTAGATAGTATCATAAATGTGAATTGGTTTGATCAAGTCATCACAAAAATGCTTTGTAACTCATCTTTTACAA
Organism: Torreya grandis; assembly: GCA_037957365.1. Taxonomy (NCBI): domain Eukaryota; kingdom Viridiplantae; phylum Streptophyta; class Pinopsida; order Cupressales; family Taxaceae; genus Torreya; species Torreya grandis. The sequence goes on along the minus strand of JARHVA010001352.1, from coordinate 2,473,057 downwards.
TCACACCTCTAATATACTATAGACTAAACTTTGAGTCTGAAAAAAAATTACAAATATCCCCCTAAGACCAAACATCCTTCATTTTTTCTCTCACTAGTTGAGTGCCTCCATGAAACCTGAAAGGAGATCCTAAGCAAACAAAGATGGCTATTCAAGCACAAGGTGGTTTCTCCACAAGCATATATTATTGAATAGATATAATTATGATTTTTGGAGTGTTAGGATGAGAAAATATTTTATGTATCAATGTCATGATGTTTGGTAAATATTTTTGGATGGATATACTATACCTCCTATTCCTCTTACAAATGTAATAGGTAAGAAGGCTAGTGATAACAATTCAAAAGTAATGAATTATATTATGTGTGGAATATCAGAGGAAGAACTTGTGAAGGTGATGAATTTAATGTTTGATAAATAAATTTGGGACAAGTTGAAGAGTATCCATGAGGGATACTCTAAGGTCAAGTTGGCTAAGTTGAAAACCCCTAGAAGACAGTTTGAAATCCTAAGGATGAATAAAGATGAGACCATTGTAGCCTAATTTTTTAGGGTTGATGAAGTGGTCAACATAATAATAGTACTAGGTGAATAATTGAAAGAGTATATTATTTTTCAAAATGTTTTGATATCTCTAAATCCAATGTTTTCTCTCTCTAGCTTGTCTAGATCTTGCATCTCTTCAACAATAGATACTTTAAAATCAAACATTGGATTTAGAGATATCAAAACATTTTGAAAAATAATATACTCTTTCAATTATTCACCTAGTACTATTATTATGTTGACCACTTCATCAACCATAAAAAATTAGGCTACAATGGTCTCATCTTCATTCATCCTTAGGATTTTGAACTGTCTTCTAGGGGTTTTCAACTTAGCCAACTTGACCTTAGAGTATCCCTCATGGATACTCTTCAACTTGTCCCAAATTTATTTATCAAACATTAAATTCATCACCTTCACAAGTTCTTCCTCTGATATGCCACACATAATATAATTCATTACTTTTGAATTGTTATCACTAGCCTTCTTACCTATTACATTTGTAAGAGGAATAAGAGGTATAGTATATCCATCCAATAATATTTAAAAAACATCATGACATTGATACATAAAATATTTTCTCATCCTAACACTCCAAAAATCATAATTATATCTATTCAATAATAGATGCTTGTGGAGAAACCACCTTGTGCTTGAATAGCCATCTTTGTTTGCTTAGGATCTCCTTTAGGCTATTAGGATTACTCTAAAGGAAATTTTATGATACCAAATGTTATAATTACAACTAATAATAATGGTTGTTGAATTATTTGCCTCAAAATATTCATTCACTTTCACTTATCATTCATGAAGTATTCATTCAAACACATACATCAATCAATGCATAAACAAACATTCACATAAGAATATAACACATGAACATAATATATATGTGGGAAACCCTATTTAGGTATAAAACCCACTAAAACACATATTTTCCTATAGTATTATAATAAATTAATCAATATTTATTGAGGCATCAACCCCATAAGGAACACCAACCTTTCACTAGTCAAGCACCAACTCAACTAGTCCTTTAGCAAGAATTAACTTGTAAGAAGGCATCAATACCCTAGGTAACTCAGCACCAACCTAGTAACCTACAAATTTTTATCAAATTTTTACACATTTTTCTCACTCAAATAATTTTTTCCACCTTATATTTATCTTATCACTCTTCTATCTCTCTCAAATAGCCTATTAGGCCTCTTCACTCAACTAACCCACTTCTTGGTAGATTTAGATCATATGTCCTTGATAATAACCTATAGAATCACTTTTATAAAATAATTAAATATTAACCACACCTATTTTATGGTCTTAAATCCCTCTACCTAGTTTCCAAACTTCTATATCATTCATTCATTCCCTCAATATTCTAACTAGTCAAATTAGGCCTATTAGACCTTTTTTTAATACTTGATCCTTGATCCTTGCTCTCACATAACTTGGTAGGAAAAAAACATATATATAATTTTATAAACCTTGTAATAAATCAAAAAACATGTTTCATAAGTTAAAAACCCATTACATAAGTTTGTCACCACCCATAAGGACTAAAACCACCATTAGGCCTAATAGAGACCTAATGCAATTAGGCCATCTCAAAGCACATGTTTCATCTTGACCACATTATAACACATTGATCCTCAAAAAATGGATGAAAAAATTCACACATGATTTAATTATACCCCTTATAATCTCACCTTAGGTACCCAACACCATTTATCTCATTTCACTCCTTCAACCACACCATTAGGTATACCTACAATTAGGCCTTCTCACTACCAAAAACTCTATCTTGAATATCTCAATCACACATTCAAATTTGACACATAAACATATCAAAAAATAAAATTTATATAACCTCCATAAACTTAGGCTCATCACCAAGTCCATTATATTTCACCATATAGGCAAAAAAACCTCAAACAAACCACTTTCATATGTTCACTCGTAACTATAAATAGACCTCAAGAACCTAGTCAATAACCTTTAAATTCTCACGCATTCATAAGATTTTATCATGAATATATGTATTAAAATTAACCTATGATACATATATAATAATTTAATGTGTATTTTATTATTCAACTCTATGCAAAAAGACTTAGGAACATCATTCTCACTCACATACAAAAAACTTCTTGTAGCTCTAAAAACATAATCATGAAAACTAAGACATAAAACACCTATGAGAATAATTTTATGAACTTACAATGGGTTTATATGAACCTTTATAATCATTATAACATTTTTAAATATATATATTACAATTTTTCATATCAATATTGGTTTTACAGACCAATCTCATGCCTTCACCTTACATAGACCTTACTGTGTAAGACAGGTTACTTGGAGTGCAACTGTCTGCTTGTATATGAGCATCTACAAAACTTATATTTAGATTTTATATGTGATATAGGTATTTAAAAATAACCCCATTAATTTTTATCCATTCCTAATCCATTACAACACATCCATAATCTCATTCTCACTTCTACCTAGTTTACTCACTATCTTCCTCATTAGGCATACTTAGTGATAGGTCATATTCTATGACCAGTTTAGAATATTTAAGGTCTAAAACCTACTAAAAATATTAAATGGGAATAAAATAAAAATATCACACATAATAATCCAATAATTTTCATTATTTTATCTAGTCAACCCGACCTATTACATAAAAAATCTAAGAAATAAGGAGTTTCATGTAGCTTCCACACACTTTTTTGATAGACCAATGCCACCTAGAGGTACCTGAGAGAGTTTAATACAACCTAAAATAATCATACTAGGTAAACCAAACAATTTTTAGTACTTTATAATAGTATCTTCCATATTGGGTCACTATTAGGGTTTTAAAGAAGGTTTAGACTATCTTACATTCTTAACAATCATTCATAAATCTTAAGCCTTCAACCCAAAAACAAATACTAGTAAATTTAATATAGGACTATTCCAAAACTACCATTAATTACTTTTATCCTCTTTAAAATGTTTCACATGTCAATGAGCATAATAAAACCCTTCTCATGTCTATAACACCTCATTCTATGCATATATAAAACCTCAACACCAATTTTCATGTTTTTTCCTTAATACTATGACCTCAAACTTGGTAAACAAACTTGACACAACCTATCACACCTATAATAATTATATTATGATCTTTGGTACCTTGGAAACTAACCTTGACCCCTCATTAGTCCATATTATGTCTCTTTACATATTAGGCCTTGAACTACTGGTCACACTTATACCTTGAACATACCTTGAAACCTCTTGTACTATTCTCAATACCTCATCCTCATGTCAAAAAACCTTATACCACACTCAAATATTACCAATATTATTTTCACAAGCCTCATAATTCTCACTTTAACATGCTACCAAGATTATGCTTTCTTACTAGGTCTCTTCATGCAAAGACTTAGCCAAGAACTGATGTAAAAACCTCCACTAAAGTCTTATATAAATTATACACATGTTTACACAATTTCAAACATCTTCTCACAATATCTACTAGATATTTTCATTCTTAATAACACCTCAAGACTCCTCACTAAGTCAAGAAGAATATAGGACAAGTATGTTTTCATGCTTAGGATCAAGACCATACCCTTAAAAGTTTACCTTGAAACTTTTTGAGTGTTTCAACACTTCATATGCATACTTGGACATCCTTAAACATCCACTCATACTTGTTTGTATCCATCTTAACATACCACTATCTTTACACACATGCTTATGATATGATAATGCTCCTTAAGACTAGTGGTCAAAAGTATTCTTACCTTGTATCTTAATATTTACCTTGACATGTCATCAACCTTAGAAGAATTACCAAGTTTCTTTAAAATTCTCTCTCAATCAAATAGATGATTGTTTCCTTAAAATTTTCTCTTGTCATAAGACTTATTTATCACATAACACTTCACCATGCATGGCCTCAACTTTGGCCTTGATATTAATGACATACATCTTGACTTGTGACAATACCAACAACAAGAACATACCTCAACACTAAGCCCATGGTTCCTTTAGTATGACCCCTTTGTATTATTCCTCGCCAAGTAAATAACCTTGAAATTTGATACTTACATATTCTCTCCCCTTTTTCCTTGGGTCTAGCCTCATCCTATTTCATTTGGGATATCTATCATCTTCCATTACATTGACTTTCTTAGCCAAACCTCAAGAAGTTGAGTGCATAGTTTAGCATATGTTATTCATGTACATAAAAATTGGTGAAATCGACATGAAAGGTATATACTTTTATGTATCCATATTATCTCCTCTTTTCCTTTCATTTCATATTATGAGAGTATTATATACTCCTTGAATATGTCTAGTCAAGACATATTTGAGAGAACTATAGAATTTGAAACCTACAAGAGGAGTCTTAACCCTGGTGACATAGCCTCTCTTCATAGTTAGAATAACAACACTCTTACAAAATATATAGAATCACAATATAAAAATTATCCTTTAAACCCACAAACTCAATCAAGAGTAGTGATCCATGAGCTACATGACCCATCATAAACCACTAGTCATCACCCTAATTATAAAAATATGTCATTCACCATAAGAGTGAGACCAACATTCATGTTGTAATAAAACCATCTATTAGATTATAAATCCTAGATTCCTAAAGTATAACAAAGCATGACCAATACATTTATAGAATCCACAATATATAATATAGGCTAAGAAGACTACAAACACCTTTACATCATTCCTCTAATAACCACAACACTGCCAACCCGTGAGAGCATCACCCAACAACTCATCCATGGGCCTTTAACCCCAATCAATCTATTGGTAGTCACAAAAACATACCTCCTATTTTTGATACCAAAGAGGTCACTATAACCACCATTCCTTATTCCTAAAATGAACTCATCTTAGCCTTAGTGGGTCGTATTCAAGATTTAGAGAAAAATCAAGTTGTTATGAATCAAGTCCATTCATCTCTTATTCCTACCCCAGTGGAAAATTACCAACCTCTATTTTATCCATATGACCCACCTCTTATAAATCATGCCTCAAACCAATATCTAGAGGATATCCTTACTCATGGTGTCCCTAATCCCCCTACTTATTATTAGTAAATTAATGTTCCCGTGGTAATTCATATTTATGGTGAGTTAAATAAGTTATTTAGGTGGTTGTGTATTTTTGGATTTTAGAATAATATTTTTGTATGTGAGTATTGTGTTATTTAACCAAATCATTAATATAGGGTGAGATTATTATGGGGATGATAGTTATAATATCCTCCTTGATTATAAGAGTGATATCTCTATATGTAAGCTTTGCATACATTAAATAAAATATGTGAAGTTGATCAATAAATAAATTTGTGTGATCTACAAATTTGTGATATTTGGCTCTATCTCTAAATATGGATGATTTTATATATTTAGTATCAAATCAAGTTTTGTGTGACCTCTCTGAGTATTTTTTATGCTCCATTCATTTATGTTTCAATCAAAGTGGTTCACTCAATTGGCTATGCAGTGTATCCCACTTGCATCATCCATTGTTTGTTTTTTCACCCATTCTTACATATTGCTATTAGTCTAATAGTGTAGACCACTTATGAAACCATTGGATCCATCATTCACTACATTAATCTCTCTATCCATCCTTCCACCCTATTCATAATTTTTTACACTACATGTTGTTCATTATGTGCATTAAAAAATTAGAATATATATATATATATATATATATATATATAATTCTCTAATTTTATTTTATCTATGTAATTGTTTGAATTTATTTTTTGTAATATTTGAAAATAAAAAAATGATGTCTCTAGTGTGTGTGTGTGTGTGTGTGTGTGTGTGTGTGTGTGTGTGTGTGTGTGTGTGTGTGTGTGTGTGTGTTCTATAGATTTTTATATAGGGTATATTATATAAACTTGCTATATATAATCTAAAAAAAATAAATTTGTAGAAAACAATGGCCCTATTACAAAAAGAGAAGTCTAACAAGGCATTAATTCAGAACATACATGATTCAAATAGATTATATCCACTTACAATGGCATTCCTAATAATATTTTTGATATTTTCCTGGCCTTAATAAACTCATGGTGATATCTCTAAAAGTCATATCTATATTCCAAGATAGGAATCTACAATCCAAATGGTGATGTTCATATATAACTCAAGTCAACCCCTAATCCATTTGATTCCATTAATTTTATATGATATTATCAATATCTTATGCCTTTCCTTAGCTCATGAATATAAAATATAACCATGCTTGGCATTAGATCTACCAATGCAGACTATGGATCCCAACATCTTAATGAGCTTTCTTTCCACATCGGTATTCTTGTTCTTTGACACCACCACTCTCTGCCTTATCATATATGAATGTTATATATTGATAATGATAAAGAGTTTTATTATCTTTTTTAAGGATTTTGATTATATTTTTATTTAGGTTCTATTATGTATTTTGTTTATTAATATTATGCTTAGGTTATTCCATCATAACCCATGGATTTTTTCCTATCTCACATTTTAATTTTTCATAGCCTATTATATTTATTTATTCAATTTTTATGGTTTGTTGAGGTATGCTCCTATTTTTGGTGTTGAGGCATTTATGTTTTCATTGATATAAAATTCAATATGGATGTCATTAATGTCAAGTTCAAGAGTTGAGGTCATGCATGGTGGAGTTGTATGTGACAAAGAGGTCTTATGACAAGAAAAAAATTGAAGGCAACCTATTATTTTTTTTTTGATAGATAATTTGAAGGAAATTAGATAATTATTCTGAGGTTGATGGAATTTCAATGTCAATATCATAATGCAAAGTAAGGTAAACTATTATTGAGTACTAGGTGTCTTGAGAAGCCTAGTCTAGTCCCATGAGAAGGTGTATACATAAAGCATACTGAAGTTTACTTAATTATGTCATTATAGGAATGAGAAAGTGTATAGAAATTTTTAAACATGTGAAAGAGGCAAATAATCCTTTAAAATAGTTATAAATTCAATTTTAAGGCTTAGTCCTTGCATGAACACACCTAGTGAGAAGGCACAAGCTTGGAAGCATGATGAGGTGAGATATCTAAGGCTTGTGAGAAGGTGTGTATAAATGTGTGGGAATTGTATAAGGTTTTATTAAATGATAATGAGGTGTTTATATTATTTCAATAGGTTTTAATATGTGTTCAAGGTCTAAGTATGAATGGTAATTTAAGGTCTAGTGTGCAAAGGGACCTAGTCTGGCCTAATGATGGCTCAAGTTTAGTTCCTAAGGTGAAAAAGATATTAAGATAATTTTAAGAGTTTGGATAGGTTTTTTATGTTTTTTGACAAAGTTTTATGTCATATACTAAAGGATAAATCATGAAAATTGCTATTGAGGTTTTTTATGTGCATAGAATGGGGTATTACCGACTCGAGAAGGATTTTATTATGATCATTGGCATGTGAAACCTTTGCATCAGATCCTTATAATATCATGGAAGTTTTTTAAGGTTTATATATTTAAATTTTTATCATTGGTTTTGTATTTTATGGGAAATCCTTTATGAATGATTGCTAAGAATGGAAGGCAGTCTAAACCCTCATAAAACCCTCATTATGACCTGATATGAAATATATTGTTATAAATGACTCATAATGGTTTTTTTGACATATTTTTATTTTTTAAACGTGTAGATTACTATTATAGTTTTCTCTAGGTGGTATTGGTATGTTAGAATAATGAGTGGAAGCTATAGGAAACCCCTTATTTCTTAGAATTTTGATGTATCAGGTAGGGTTGACTAGGTCAAATCATGAAAATTATTGTATTATGATGTGTGAGACTTTTTTTTTGTGATAATATAAGTTTATGAGAAATTTTTATACCCTAAATATGCTAAACTGGTCATGGAAATTGACCTATTGCTAAACATGCCTAATAAGGAAGATAGTGAGAAAATCAGGCATAAGTGAGAATGAGATTAGTAATAGGTTGAAGTGGATTAGGGATGGATAAAAATGCATGGGTTTTTTTTTTAAATAATTATAAAACATATCAACTTTTTTTATAAATTTTTAATATGCTCATATACAAGCAAAAAGTTGTTCTCAAAGTGACCTATCTAACATAGTGAGGTCTATGTAGGGTGAAGATATAAGATTGGTTTGTAAGACCAATAATGATATTTAACATTGTAATATATATATTTAAATATTTTATAATTATTCATAATGATAATTTAAACCAATTTTTGGTTCATAAAAGTGTTGACACAAGTGTTCTAAATCTTGATTTTCATGATTATGTTTTTGGAACTACGGGCAGTTTTATGTGTGTAAGTGAGAATTATGTTCTTGTGTCTTTATGCATAGATTTGAATAATAAAATTACATTAAATTATTATATATGTATCATATTATAATTTAAATAAATTTTTATTCATTATAAATGCCTATGAAGGTGTGAAAGGCAAAGGTTCATGACAAGGTTCTTAAGGAATATGTGTTGTTCTAAGTGACTATATGAAAATGATCAGTTTGAGGTCTTTTGACCTGTATTGTAAAATATAATGGACTTGGTGATTACCCATAGTTCATTAAGTTTTTATCCATGTTATTTTTTTGGTGTTTATGTTTCAAATTTGAGTGTATGTTTTTAGATTTTCACAATAAACTTTTTGGTAGTAACAAGGCCTAATGGCAAGTAGACCTAATTATGTGGTTCAAGGAGTGAAATGGGATAAATTGTGTTGGAGACATAAGGTGAGATTATAATGAGTATAATTTAAGTGTTTTAAGTTTTTCATTGATTTTTATAGGCTCATGATGTTCCAATATGGTCAAGGTAAAATGTGTGCCTTAATAAGGCCTAATTGCATTAGGTCTCTAATAGGCCTAATGGTGGTATTGGCCCTTATGGGTGGTGACAAAACTATGTAGTGGATGTTTAAATTTTTAAACGTGGTTTTTGATATAATTTAATGGTTATTAAATTATTTTTAGGTTCTTTTCTGACCAAGATGGGTGATATTAAGAGTCAAGTATAAAGAAAAGGTCTAATAGGCCTAATTTGATTAACTAGAATATTGAGTACACGAGCAAATGAATTAGAGTTTTTGAAACCAGATAGAGGGTGTGAATACCATAAAATATGTGTGGGTAATACATAATTTATTTATAACTATGTTTATATAGGTTATGAGTAATGTCCTATGACCTATTTATGCTAAAGAAAGGGCTAGTTAAGTGAGAAGGCCTAATAGGTTGTTTGAGAGAAATAGAAAAGTTTAAAGAAAAAAATAATGGGATCACCATTATTTAAATGATAAATAGGTGTAAAAATTTTATCATATGTTCAAGGTAACTTATTTAGTTTTGATTTACCTAGGGGTTTGGTACTTCCTTGCAAGTTGGTGTTTGTTAAAGGACTAGTTGAGTTGGTGCTCCTTACGGGGTTGGTACCTCACTAAATTTGGATTAATTAATTATAGGAATGTATTACAAGAATTATGTTATTGTTTTTTATCCCATAATATGGTTTCCCACATATCTCTTGTGTTCTTATTTTGTTTGCTTTCACAGATGCTTGTTTATGCATTGGTTAATGGGTGTATGTGAATGAATTATGTATGGGTGTCAAGTGAATTTGAATGATTTTCTTAAGTAAAATGATTCACCCCCTTAATATATGTACTTAAAAAATTTTGTATCATATCATGTCCTTTTAAGGAGGCCTAATATCCTAAAGGAGATCATATGCAAGTGTAAATAGCTAATCAAGAACAAGGTGGTTTTTCTACAAGTAAAGCTCCATTGTTTAATGGATCCAATTATTCTTTTTGGAGTTTTATGATGAGGAAATATTTGATGTCTCAAATTCATGATGTTTGGAGATTTTTCTTGGATGGATATAATATGCCCCCTATTCTTCTTATAGATGTAGTAGGCAAGAAGGCTGGTGACAATAGTTCAAAAGCAATGAATGGTATTATGTGTGGCCTATCAGAGGTAGAACTTATGAAGGTTATGTACTATATGTCTTATAAATAAATTTGGAATAAGTTGAATATTGTCCATTAGGAATACTCTAAGTTCAAGTTGGATAAATTACAAACCCATAGAAGATATATTGAAAGCCTAAGGATGAATGAAGATGAGACCATTGCAGCCTACTTAGTGAGGGTTGATGAAGTGGTCAACATCATAAGAGGCTTAGGTGAAGAATTAAAAAAGTCTAATATTTTTTAAAATGTTTTAATATCTATAACTCCCAAGTTTTATTCTAAAGTATCTATTGTTGAAGAGATGAAATATCTAGACAAGTTCAATATGGATGGACTTCATAGCACTCTAACATCCTATGAGATGAAGACAAGTGAAGGAAAACCTACAAATAAAGAAGCTACATTCAAGGAAAAAATAATTCAAAGGAGAAGAATACACAATTTAATAAATTCAAAGATAATAATTAATATGATATTGATGATGATGATTTGAAAGTTATGTTTTCAAGAAAGTTGAAAATTGGTTCAGGTAAATAGAAGGGTAAGTTTCCCTTCAAATGCATCAATTGTAGAGAGATTGGACACTTTGATAACAAGTTCCCTCATAAACATAATCTAAAATATTATGAAGAGAATGATTAATTTCATGATGATGATAAAAATTCCTATAGGTCTAATAAGAGCAAGAAAATCTTTAGAAGGTATGATGACAAGAAGTTTTTCAAGAACAAAAGAAGCCTTTATACTAAGGAAGATTTTAGATCATCTTATGAAAGTGAGATAAGTGATTCTAAAATAGACCATAAATATTATGGTCCTTATGTCAATTAATTTATTTTCATGGTTGAGGAAGAAAGTTGTTCAAATCAAGAAGAATCCAATTAGATTGGAGGTATTGTTGGTGATTCAGGTGAAGAAGTAGATAAGTTGACCTTTGAGACTGAGTTGATGAATACTCTAGAAGAAATGTAGTGAAGAATAAAAATAGGGTGATGAGGTCTCTTTTCAAATATTATTATGATCAAATCAAATTTTTTTAAGCTAGAATGAGTAAAAACTCTAAAGAACAAGAGGGAATAGTCAAATAGGTGGAGACTCAAATGGAGATTGTGACTGTAAGCCTAAAGGCTAAAGAAAAAGAGTGTGCTAGATATGTAATTAAAGTGGATTCCTTGAGATTTGAGTTAGATCATGAATAAACTAATATGAATTACTTTGTGAAGTTTGAAAATAGTACCAATGATCTAGATAACATTCTAAGTAGTCAAAAGACTAATAATGATAAAAAGGTCTTGGTTTCAATGGAGACCAAAAGAAGAAAATTAATGTGATCAAGAATTTCAATGGTCAATAAAGGAATGATGGTGTTGGTAGAATGAATACTAATCCTATCAAGCAACCTAATGGTATAATGTATGTTAATTCTTTTAATGAATATTATTATTCATATAACCAATTTGATCATAGAACAAGGCATTGTAGAAATCCCTCCAAGAATAAATATGCATGGAACTATGAGGAGAGTCATTAGTCAAGAAGTATGGGTCATGGTGTGTTTTCATCAAGATGAATAGTGTGTTTTAATTTTAAAAAGGTTTGTCATATTGAAAAATTCTTTAAGCATGTATTCTCAAGTCAAAATAAGAAAGTTGAGGCCCTTAGAGTACAAGAAAGAAGACAAGACAATGAGTGGAAACCCAAGGTAACTAAGTTTTATGACTATTTTTCAAGTATAATAGGACTATTTCCATGGTGGTTCATAGTATATGTGTAAAGGAGTGATAATAATTCTCTCTATTAGCTTAGATTGTGGATGAAGGATTCAAGACCAATAGACTAAGTTAGAATATTGTTCAAATGGAGATTGAAGAGGTCAAACCAAAAGGAATTTTTAAGCCTAAGAGGATTATGAAGTAAGTTAACTCTATTAAGTACATGGAGATCTAGGAATATCCTAATTTTATGATATTTTAATACCCTAGAGAAGACGTGACTCAATTAAGCTTTATGGAAGTACTCAGTCAGTGAGCATAAGCATGAAGGATGTTGGGTCTTATGGGGAGATTTGTGTTCTTTGTTGTCATTTAGATCCAAGGTTTAGTTAAGATTTTGTAGGTGTGATCACAAGAGATGGTTTACAAATATATTTTCTGATGACTTGATCAAACCAAGTCACTATCATGATAGTGTCTGAATATCTCATAAAGACAAGGGGAGCCAATCATGCTCTAAGAGTATGTAATTGAGCCTGATCTATGTTGATTTTTTTTTCAAAGAGTTATAATGAGTTTGTGAGTAAATAAAAGGTTTATTGTTTCAATTCCAAGGATTAGATAGTTTCTAAGAAGATGATCCTTTGTCATTAATGTCAAAGGGGGAGAAAGTTCCAATTTTATAATTTCAGTTTGGAAGAAAGGTCAGTTTGAATGATCATCTTTATTTAAACATTTCCAATCAATGACAAAGGGTGAGATTGTTGAGGTATGTTCTTATTGTTGGTTTTGAGTATTTTATGTTTTCATTGATGTCAATATCAAGATAGATGTCCTCAATGTCAAGTTCAAGAGTTGAGTTCATGTATGGTGGAGTGGTATGTGATAAACAAGTCTTATGACAAGAGAAAATTTAAAGTCAGCCTATTATTTATATATTAAGAGAGAATTTGAAGGAAACATGGTAATTATTATAATTTTTATGGCATTTCAAGGTCAATATCATGATGCAAAGTAAGGTAAGTTACTATTGAGTACTAGGTATCATGAGAAGCCTAGTCTAGTCTTGTGAGAAGGTGTATGCATAAAGCATAGTGAAGTTTGGTGAATTGTGTTAGTATAGGCATGAAAAAGTGTATGAATTTATGTAAACATGTGAAATAGTCAAAGAAACCTTTAGAAGATATCCAAAGTCAGTTTTGAGGCTTAGTCCTTGCATGAAGAGACTTAGTGAGAAGGCACAGGCTTGGAAGTATAATGAGGTGAGTTATTGAAGACTTGTGAGAAGTTTTTTGTTAGTGTGTGAGCATGGTATAATTTTTTATGACATTATAATGAGTTATTGAGATAAGTGCAAGAGGTTTAAATATGTGTTCAAGGTCTAAGTATGACTGGTAGTTCAAGGCCTAGTGTGGCCTAATGAGGGGTCAACTTTAGTTCCCAAGGTGATAAATATCTTAAAAGAATTTTTAGAGGTGTGAGATGTTTTTTTTAGTTTTTTTACCAAGATTTATCTCATATTCTAAAGGATAAATCATGAAAATTGGTTTTGAGGTTTCATGTGTGCACAGAATGGGGTGTTGTAGACCTGAGAAGGATTTTCTTATTCTTATTAGCATGTGAAACCTTTTCATGAGATCCTGATCATTTCATGGAAGTTAGGTAAGGGTCCTATATTTAATTTCATGGAATTTTTTTTAGATTTTAGAGGCAATCCTTTATGAATTATTTTTAAGAATAGAAGGTAGTCTAAACCTTCACAAAACCCTCATTATGACCTAATATGAAATATCTTGTTGGAAATGTCTCATAATGGTTTGGTTGACCTAGTTTGATGTTTGTAACATGTATAGGACTCTTCCATAATTCTATATGTGTCATTATTATGTTATAAGAGTGAGTATAAGCTATAGGAAACCCCTTATTTATTATAATTTTGATGTAGCAAGTAGGGTTGACCAAGGTAAAGCATGAAAATGATTGGAGGATGATTTGTGAGACTTTTATTTTGTGAAAATATGAGTTTTTTAGAAATTTATAGACCCTAATTATGATAAAATGGTCATGGAATGTGACCTATCACTAAAGAGGCCTAATGAGGAAGACAGTGAGAAAACAAGGTAGAAGTGAGAATGAGATTAGGGATAGGTTATAGTGGATTAGGGATGAATCCAAATGCATGGGTTTATTTTTCAAGACCTATACCACATATCCAATTTCTTTATATTTTTTTAAGATGGTCATATAAAATTAAAAAGTTGTTCTCAAAGTGACCTATCTAACACAGTGAGGTCTGTGTAGGGTGAAGATATGAGATTGGTCTGTAAGACCAATATTGATATTTAACATTGTAATATATATATTCTAATATGTTATAATGATTATTAAGGATAATTTAAACCCATTTTAAGTTATTTAAAGTTTTCACACATGTGTTCTAAATCTTGATTTTCATGACTATGTTTTTGGAACTACGAGCAGTTTTGTATGTGTAAGTGAGAATGATGTTCTTGAGTCTTTTTTCATAGAGTTGATGAATAAAATTCACATTAATTTTTTATATAGGTATCATAGGTTAATTTTAATAAATTTTTATTCATTATAAATTCCAATGAAGGTGTGAAAAATTAAAGGTTCTTGACTGGGTTCTCAAGGCCTGTGTGTATTTCTAAGTGAGCATATGAAGATGACCAGTTTTAGGTCTTTTGACCTTTATTGTGAAATATAATGGACTTTGTGATAACCCTGAGGTCATTAATTTTCTATTAATTTGGTTTTTTTTTTGGGTTATATGGAAAAGTTAATTGTATGTTTCATATTTGTAAGACATACTTTCTAGCAGTAAGAAAGTCTAATAATGACTAGACCTAATTGTGTGGTTCAAGGAATGAAATGGGATAAATGGTGTTGGGAACATAATTTTAGATTATAAGGGGTATAATATAAGTTTTTATAAAGTTTTTCATGCATTTTTGGAGTATCATGATGTTCCAAGATGGTCAAGGTGAAACATGTGCCTTGAGAAGGCCTAATTGTATTAGGTCTCTACTAGGCCTAATGGTGGTTATGGCCCTTATGGGTGGTGACCGACCTATGTAGTGGGTGTTTCACTTTTAAAACATATTTTTTGATATATTAAAATTGTGATAAAAGTATGATTATGTTCTTTTATGATCATGATGGGTGAGAGCAAGAGTCAAGTATAAAGAGAATGTCTAATAGGCCTAATTTGACTAGTTAAAATATTGAGGACATGATTGAATGAATTAGAGTTTTGGAAACCAGATATAGGGTGTAAATAAAATTATATAGGTGTGTTGTATGTGTCATTAATATATAATTTTTTTTTCTATAGGTGATGATCAAGGTCATATGACCTAATTTTTCCAAAGAAAGGGATAGTAAAGTGAGAAGGCATAATAGGATATATGAGAGAAATAAAAGAGTTTGAAAAAAAAGGGGGGGATCATCATCAGTTGAGTGAGAAAAATGTGTCCAAAGGTGATCAAATTTTAAATCTATCTGATTTGGTTTTGAGTTACTAAAGGGGCTAGTTCCTCCTTGTAATTTGATGTTTGCTAAAGGACTAGGTGAGTTGGTGTTTGAGTAGTGAGGGGTTAGTGCTCCTTGTGGGGTTGGTTCCTCATTAAATTTGGATTAATTGATTATATTAATATATTATAAGATATGTGTTAGTGGGTTTTATCCCTAAGACTTTTTCCCACATATCTCATATGTTCTTATGTTGTTTACTTTCACAGATGCTTGTTTATGCATTGGTTAATGTATGTATATGAATGAATGCTTCATGGATGTTAAGTGATATTGAAGGATTGTTTTAATGCAAATGATTCACCCCCCCCCCCAACTCTTAGTATTTTTACTCACAACATGGTTAATTTTTGTTTATATTTTTATATCAAAATATATTTGAGTAATTTTTAGTCTTCTAAAAATTTATGGTTTTTTAGTTTTAGTGGTATAGTTTATTAATGCATGATTTTATTTCTTGATGAATGGTTTTTTATTTAGTTTTTATTTATATATTAATTATTACAAGTATTTATTGTTTTTTTAAAATATTTTTTTATGAACTTTTTTAAGGTTTTTATTTATGTTTTTAAGTTTTAGTGTCAATAAAAAGTAATATTTAATTATTATTTTTAATAAGTTGTCTAATTTCCTTTATAGAATGTGTCTTTTATCAAAAGTGAATAAAGCCTATTTTTATAGGCAATTCCAAAATTCAATAAAACATGTAAATTTTCTCTTCCATGGACATAGACTTGTAATGTGTAAAATCTCTCAATGAAATATAGATGCATATTCGAGTGAACCCAACGTCTACATTTTTTGTTTTCTTTTTGGGGCGAGGGGGGGGATGGGATATAGAGATGTTTAGTCATGTGATTCATCTCCCCATGTGAAAATTTAGGGGTGGATGTTAGTAAATTATTTCTCCCATGCTAATTATTATTTATGGTAAGGTAAATAAGTTACTTATGTTATTATTTATTTTGGGAGTTTGGAATAATATTGTTGTACATGAGTATTATGTTATTTAACCAACTCAGGAATATAGGAGTTGATGAGATTATTATGGGGAGGGTATTTATATAATCCTCCTTTATTATAGTAGTGATATCTCTATATGTAATCTTTACATCATTTGAATAAAATATATGAAGCTGATCGACCAATAAATTTGTGTGCTTTGTACATTTGTGAACTTCGGTTCTATCTAAATATGGATGGTTTTCTATACTTATAACATTAATCAATCCTATAAACTCTATGATAAAAATATTATGTAATTTTTTACACATACACTCCTCTGTAAAATATGGTGGCCAAAAATCTACCACCCTATGTCCCTCTAAGTTACGTCTCATGCATGTATGTTCCTCCTTCAGAAACCAATTATCCACTACCTTATACACGTATGAGTTATGTGATACCAATCTATAATCATAACTAAAAAATACCTAACCCATATTCATCTATCAATCTTCCTCATTATTATCATGTGTCCTCTAACTCCACTCATCTAGATAGCTACTTTTTGGCCTATTCCACACTAGCCTACTAAACACCCTATTTGCCCACCAACAGTTATGCAAGTCACCCATATCCAAATGCAATAATTCAATATTATTATAATATTAATTTAATATACTTTATTAACATTAGGAAATACTATAAATTCTTTAAATAACCCCTTGATCATAAAATATGAGGATTTATTCTACCACGTCCCATACCTAACCTTCCCAAATTTGATATAGAGCATCATAAAGAACAAATAATGTAAATCTCTTTAAATGTTTATTATTAACCATTTTTTGTCTGAAGTATGTAGGAGAGATATTATAGAGTATTATAATGTTTTTTTTCATTATAATTCTTTTAATTATGTTTTACTAAGCTTTTTTGGTTTTCCTACCAAAAAACTTAATTTGAAATTTTGAATCTTAAAAGTTGGCTTAGCATGGTATTTTGGGTTGTTTGTGAAATTTAAATGTTGGTAAATGTTTTTAATGGTTTAATAGGTCATAAAAGAGTGTATGGAGGTTTTACCAATGGAAAATTCATGAAAAGAGTAATATAATCCAAGAATGTCATATATGTAACTACCCTCCATAGATGGAGTGGCCAAGAATATGAATTAATTTTCATATTTTGAGTGATGTAATGATGATTTTCAGGTAAATGGAAGATATAGAGAATGGTAGGAGAGTTTTAGAGAGAAAAAATATGGTATAACCTCATAGAAGATAAAGTGGAAGTATCAAGAACAATAAAGAATGGAGGAACTCTACCTCTCTTTTATAAAATTTTGTACATGTCTGTTTTATTTACATGAAGAACAATATAAAAAAGGGAATGCTTTGAAAGAATGCATGGAGTTATCAAGACTATTATTATTTATTCCATTTTATTTTATTATTTCATTGAAAATTGAATGAATTATGATTGTTAATATATTAGTTAAGCTCAAAATACATAGTGTAATAAAGATATTGAGGGTTCTATTTGGAACATAGTCTAAAAGAGAGAGAAAAGTGGAATTTGAAAGATAAATTAAATTATGGATACATGTAAAATAATTGAGAATATATCTTTAGTGTTTATAATTAATTTTGAGTGATTATAATAATATCACAATTCAATATTGAGTCAGACCTTCATGATAAATGTTCACAACCCTATACTCATTCCCCAAATTTTATATGCCTTCATTTGTTAAACTTTTTGTGATTATTAATACAATTTTAGCTATTAAGGGAGTTAAATTGAGTTGTATTAGACACTATCCAATAATTATAAGTGAGATAAAAAAATTATAAATCCATTTGGATCTTTTTGATACCTCTCGACCTTACACAATCATAAAAAAGTAACACGTAACTTTGCAAAGTGCATTTTGGAAGCTTTTAGTGAGTGATCAAGGATAAATAACCATTTTTGGAGGTTTAAAAATTTATTATATACATATTACATGTATTTTATCTTTTTAAAGTTTTTGTAAATCAAAATATCCATTTGTATAGGCTCTTGACCACTTATAAGCCTAAAAAAATAAAGACCTAGGGTTTAGACCTAGAAACTTGAATACCACAAGTTATAACTAGAAAAAATTCCCAAAATTTGGTAAAAATTTTTAACTAAATTCATAAAAGAGTATTCATAAGGTTTTATGTTTCTACTTTATCTTACAATATGGTTCATAATACCGTAATTTGGCATTAGACTTGAAAGAGACCTAATAGTATGAGAGGGGTGTGAGTTAATAGAGTTATATTAAGAGTGGAGTCATGAAATTTTAGGATAATATGTATGGGGATAAATGGTTACAAAAAAATATTCGTATTTTGTCTTAATCATCTCTATATGGACCAAAACAATGATATTTTCATGAAAACAGGGTTACCAGAGAGAGAGGCTTAAATAAGGAAAGGGCAAATTGTTAAAGAGTTGTCTCTTGGTGATTGGAATATTAGTTGGGATGTATGTGAGAGTTAAACTGGAAAAGGAGAGGACCATAATAGTCATAATTAAAATGCAATAACCTTGTATATATGGTTTTAAATTATTGGCATAAGTCCCTATATGAGATAAGAGAGACAAGTAAGAGAAAAGAATGGAGAGTGAGGGTTTGATTATCATATGATGATGATGATGATGATGATGATGATGATGATGATGATGATGATGATGATGATGATGATGATGAATAGATTAATAGATGTTTAATAAAAAATAAAGACTATTATGTTCAAAAAATACTCTTGAGTAGAGTTAGAGAAAGTTTGTTCAAGAAGGTTGAAATATAATCAAGGTACCTATAAGTTAAAATAAAATTAGAGATCAAAGAAAGCATTAAGTTTAAAGATCAGTGGTTAGAGGAAGGATAAAATTTAGGGATAAAATATAGGTTAATAATCTAAGATGTTGTAGACATTAGTGTGTGTATATATATATATATATATATATATATCAATTTGTATCATATCAATAATATTTTTTTGGCAAAGAAGATACACAATATACAAGCAAGAAAAGGTGCCTAGTTTGATAAATTTGGTTTGATATTTTATCTCTCATTCAATATTGTGTTATACAAATAATGTGTAAATTTGAGAATTGAATTATAAGTCATATAAATTGCATGTAAATCCAATTGATGCTTATATAAGAGAATAATATCTAAGTGAGGTAATAAGAGGCAACTAGGCAAACTTACTGAGAGAGATAGGTCTAAGTGAGGCTTAAAGAGTAAAGAGAATGTAAGATGAAGATGGAGTAGGTTAATAAAATGTAGGAAAAGGATGAAATATAGTACAAAAAATATTAAAAAATGTTTAAAATACATAAAGAGGAAAGAGATGAAGGTAGAAAAAGATATAGAGGAAATAAAAAATGAGTTAGAGAAAAGCATGGAGAGAATAGTGCTCATGGTGAAGCAAATGTAGAAAGAATAAATCCAATGGCGTAGCTAGACCTTTAAAAGGAAGATAAATTGGCCCATAAAGCTACTCATATAGATGGAAAGGATTTTTTCCTTTATAAAAGATAAGAAAAAGAGAGGTGCTCATAGTGGCTTACAAAAGGGAGAGTTTCCAAGTGAGCAACCTGGAGTAGAAATGGTAAAGAGTGTTCTCATTATGGAGAATGTAAAGAAATATAAGAAAGAGGTGAAAAAATAATAACTTGAGAAATAAATTAAAATGAATAAGAAATTTTATTTGAATGAGGAACTCATGGAAACATTCTAGTCTCTTTTTTATGATCTAATTTTGGGTTTAAGTTTGTGTATGAAGGTATGAAGAATAGTATGAAATAACTCAATGTAAAGACTTTGAAGTTAGAAATAAATGGGTCAAGTGAAGTAACCATGAAAGAAAATAAATAAATAATGATAAATCTTATGATATCTCATGAAGAAGAAGATAATGACAAGGTCATTCATCAAGCAAGTGAAGAAATGGAAGATGAGCTAGAATTCTATGATACCTTGGAGGAAGTTACAAAAAAGGAAAGAAAGTAAATCAAAAAGATGTAATTTCAAGTAATGAATTTTTGGAAAGAAGAATGACTATCCATAAAATTATTAAGGAGGTAAATATAATTTCAAATTTGTATTCTAATCATGTATACAGAAGAATATTGCAAGGAAATAAACCATAAAGGAGAGTACATCCAAGAAACAAGTTCTTAAGAGGACAAGTTGGATTTAAAATGCTAATATAACTCATTATTATAATAGGATAAATGTATATACACATGTGGATGAATGAAAAAAAAAGTTTGAGATATTGAAATTGACAATATACCATGGATATAGGATACCCAAATGTATCCAAAGAGCAGTTATTGAGATGAAGCCTATAAAGCCCGCTCAAAAAATTGTCTATTATAAAGAGATAAGCAGAGGATAGATACAAGACTCAAATAAGAAGGTAGAATTAAAATTGGATGAAGATAATAAGACAAATGAGTCAAGAATAATTTAGACTAAACAAGCAAATAAATGGAGTCCAAAGTATTCCAAATATAAGACAACCAAGATATGGGTAGCCATAAGAAAGAAAGAGATAGAATAGAATGATGTTGCAAGCCATGGTGATGAAGATATGCTTAAAGAGAGAACATAGAAAATGAAAGGTAATAAAATTTGTTGTAATTTTTGAATGATCATATTATTGATTCATTGAATGAGATATTTTCAAGATAAAATGAAGCATGAAAGAGTATGATTGAAATAAATAATATGTAGTAAGGAGAAAGATCTAAATGGACTTATGAAGATGAATACTTTGATGAGGCAATGAAAATGGGTGATAAGACAATAGAAAAAGAGAATACCTACCTCTTTGATGAATTTTTTAAATACTTTTAAATAAGAGAAGAGGTGATGGATCAATATGCTGATGTATAATAAAATCTGGAAGAATATTTTGGAGATGTTAGATGTGTATAATAAGTCCACAAAATTAATGAGGTACATATTAGATTTTAACAATAAAAAGGAGAGGAATTATAATAAGTAGTTCCTAAGTATGATGAATAAAGTGGAGATATGGATGGCCTCTCATTGATATATTAAGTAAGGATTATATAATAACTATTAAGTCCTCCAAAAGAATTGTTTATAGAAGTCACTAGTGCAGATTAGAATGTGAGGTTCGTTTATGTTTAACAAATCTAAGGCCTTGATTATGAAAAGGTGGACTTGATGTTGCATGAACTAATTAATGAAGAAGACATGGAGGTGATAAAAATATTGTATAAGTTAAAAATAGGTTTGAAGGTGGACAATATCAGTCTAAGGATGATCCAAGATAAGAGTAACATTAGATATGCAATAAGAAAGAAAGGAGAGAACAAATTTAGTTTGAGAACCAACCCAAAAAGCAACTTAAAATATAATTAAGATAATCCAAGTGTAAAAGGAAGTAGTCATCAATAAAAACCAAGAGAGATGACTAAAAATCATACTTTTTAAAAATAGGATGATAATAAGGAAGAGTATAATGAAGTTGAATTAGAATTAGAAGGATTAGATCATGAAGAAGACAAGAATTGGAAATACTTATATATTCCATTGAGGTAGAAGATGAGTTAGAAAAGAGGAAAATCAAGGGAAGAAAGAAAATACACAAGGAGAAATTGAGGTATGATAAGAGAAGTATACAAAGGAAATTATAATACTATAATATTAATAATTAGAAAGTGAGGAAGAAAGAAGATTATATCATTTGAGTAGGAACTCAAAAAAAATTCCCCCTTGGGTAGTATGATGTAAATAACTGTTAACACTCTGGAGTGCACCTTGTTTGAAGATGTGGAAAGCATAACTTCTCTCCATTTGATACAATTACATCTTCTCAGAGTGTGGGTGAATTTGTATTGAGAATAACCTCTAAAGAGGGTTGGTTCCCTTAAGATTTATCTATTAAAACTAAAATATTGTTATTTTGGGATGAAAAGGGGAAGAGGAAACTGAAGGGAAATCTTATCTAATTGGGTGATGCACCTAAATTATTTATATCCTTTAGAAGCTGTTAAAACTAATGCATGTATATAAATCAATAAAAAGTCTATATTGCCCCTAAGCATAAGTATTTCAAATGACCTGTAGAAGGTGAGATAGAAAGTAATAGGTGAGGAAGGGACCTACCAAAAGGAGATATAATCCCACTTATGTGTTGATACACAATCAATACACTCTATTCACAATCAAACCTCATATGTAAAATTAAAAAAATCTCCTTTATTGATGTATGGTCCAAAATACAGTTTCTTCTTCAACTCCAAGAATAATGAAAAAATGGCTTGAAAAATCCAATATATATATGTCAAAACTCTGAACTATAACCAATGTGAAATTAAAAAGGAATAATTATTAGTCTTGTTTAGTTAACCAAAGATTAACCCCTTTTACAATATTAAAACAAGTCTTTAAAATGTCTCTAAAACTCTAAAAACATGCATGAAACTTCAAACTTTGGCATAGAAGGGAGATGGTGGGCCCATCTTTGACTAGTCAATCATAATGCAAGATGCTAATCCAATCCTTATATAGATAACTAAAACTTTAACTAATTTGGAAGTGTGAAAGCCTTAATTACATGAAAAACATGATGTTAACAAATCCTCAAGGGAAGCTTTGACCAATAAACTCCAAATGAATCTCCTTTGCATGAAAATAGACCTTTAAGAATGAAATTTTCATGAATATTCATGATAAAATCATAAATATGGTTTATAAAATCCTTTTATAACTCCTTGAATAGCCATCCAATGCCAAACTTCAAGTTGACCATTTGACCAACTAGGCCTATTAGGCCTAGTAGGCCTAAAGGCTAATCTATGTATTTGAACTCCATTAAACCTATAAAAATAAGACATAAAACCTAAAAAAATAATTAATTAGACTTGGAGTAAACTTCCTCATTACTAGATATGTGATTTTGATGAGAAAACACTCACCATTCAGTCAACAGGGTTGATGAGGCCTATTTTGCTCTATTTTCTAGCAAATTGACCATTTTGATCAAGCTAGTAGGGACACTTCCAAGATGATTTTTGACCAAATTAATATTTTAAGATGAATAAAAAGTCTTAGTATTTGAGCTCTATTGATTATATTCCATTGAACTGATCTATACTTCATTTCACATCCTTTTTTTCATAAAAAACATGATTTTTTCCCTCATCTATTTAGATCCATACATAAAATTGAGTTTTAAAATGTTTTAGGTTGATCCATGGTGATTTTATGGCAAGAAAATCAACTTTTCACAAAATTAATTTTTTGATGGTTTAGGACAGTTTTAAAGCTAAATCATCAAACTATTGATTCATGAGGTACAAACCTCAAAATCCCATAATGTTTCTATTTATTCATATAAAACTGACCCCATTAACATCCCTAAAAATATTGGGTTCTCATGAAAAATATATGAAAAGTTACCACATGGAAGAAAATTACCTATAGGATTTAGCTTGCATTTTGGGCTACCTACGCTCTTAATGATTATTCATAAATCATATCCCCTCAATTGATATAAATTGTTTATTAATTATAATTACATAAGGGTCTTAAAAACATACTAATATCATTCATTCAAACTCCACATGTGGTGAAAGATATGAGCATCTAAAAAGGAGGCTTGGAAGGGTGCCTGAAAATACGAAAAGTGAAAATCTTCATCAAGATGAAAAATATTCTTCTCTTGCTTCACAAATCCTTAAAAAATCATCATGTAACCTATACCATATTATACAAACACTTTTAAATCACATTTTATTGAAAAGTCAAAAAAATCTTTTTTGGCCTATATGCATATTTACTTGCAAAAGCCTGTATGAGCATGGTTTACATAAAATTTGGAGTTTTGACACTCTTTAAATGTCTTATTATGATTTAAAAACATAATACCATGCTTATTAAACTTTTACCTGGGCTTAAAAACCTCTATGGTACTCCATAATGATGTTTGCTCTAATGGTGATCTCAAACAGATACACTGAGGCTTGAGACAAAAAACTAGTATCTCCACTCATCTAATGGTCATGAAACTTTTTCATAAGGTTACATAAATCATGATTACCATGTGTAAAAAATTTGAGGTCTTGAAACCACATATAGCTCCTGAAATCCTCATTTTTTCTCAAAAAGGACCCCTATGCATGGACTATCTACATATTTGATGGAGTTTTGGTGTTTTATAAGTGTTTTCATAGTTTTTTTAGGTTTTAAAGGTTAATAAAATCTTTAATTATCTCAATATTCTCTTCAATATTTTTTAAAACTCCTCTACCCCTATTTTCAAGCATATCAAGACCCTCAAACAATGCATTTAGGCCTCAAAATTGACATATTTTGTACAATGATTGTGTTTTGCTTTTAGAGATGGATATTGATGTAGTTTAAGAATTTTTAGTGGTCATCATATATTCAATATTTTTTATAAATCCATTTACACCAAAATAGATCTCTTGACATATCTATTTATAGCCATGTGAGAAAATTCAAGCTTTTGGCCCCTATACTATGAAAAAATAAGCCTGTATGGTTCTTGATTAGGGTAAACCTGACTATTTCTATCTTTGAGAGTGAAATTTAGTGTGATTATTCCCCATCTTTATCACCTCTCACCAATGGTTACTCATATACCATAGCCCCTCATCATGAGAGACCTAGACACTACAATACCCCCATAGACTTTTTCCATTATGGAGATATGGTTATAGGTGATGATTTTGTAAGCTCGTATAACATTAGGTTCATGATGATAGTGATTTTAAGGTGATACTTGATATAGTATTTGTATCCTTCAAAACCTCATGCCACTCCTTTCATTATTTTAGTTACTTGATCAAAAAATCCTTATGAACACTTCAAAGTATTCACTCTCTTCTTGTGGCAATTGTAGGTCACTTTTAGGTGGTTGTAGGTTATGATTTGGTGGTTATAGGTTATGATATTTAGGCTATTAAACCATTTTGATGACTTTAATAGTTTTTTAATCCATCCTTAGTTTATTCCAAAATCACCTACTTATCTCTTTTGATGTCCAAATCTATCCTCCTCATAATCTCAAAAGACTTTTAATAAAGCACTTCCATTGCCCTTTGGTTGTAAGTCCCCATGATATCTAGTTGTAGGTGACTTTTTGATACTATAGGTGACTGTATTCACTTATATTTGTATGTATTGACAAGGGATCAAAAAAAAAATTGTCCTAATTAGACTCCAAAATCATTAACATGTTCCTACCTATGTTGAAACACTTCAATAATTTTTAACTCCTTGAAAGCTTTATCATGATGTAGGGTTTCCTCCTTATAGGGTACAGGCCTGTAGAATGCTTTAGGATTGTGTTTGTCAAGACCCCTTTGGCTTCTCTACTATTTTTTGAAGTTATCCTCCTCATATTACCTTTTGATCACACTTGAAAATGCTTAATGCAGCGCACAAGCCTTGACAAGTCCTTTAGAAAGCCCTTCCTTATTACTTGAAACCCTTGTCTAAACAATGCTCATTAGGGGCTGTCATGTAAATCATAATTCTTTCCAACTCAATCCCTTATTTAAGATTAAAAACTTCTTGTGCCTTTATCTCTCCTTTTGAGATCTATCAATCCCATATTAATCATAATCTCAACTAATCCAAACAAACACCTTCAAGATAATTGATTGATAACAACCTTAACTCTGTGAGGTAGTTGTAGGTTGTCTTAGAACTTAATTGTAATAAATATTTACCATTATAGGTTATCTCAGAGTTATTTAATAAACCCATTTTAATTTTTAAGTCCAAAAATGAGGTTTAATAATCCTCATGGCCACTGATGTATTGGCAGTGCTCTCAAAAGATCTCTTTGGTAACCAAACTCTTGTTTGGCCATAGGTGAGGATTAATTACAAGCCTATACGATCAATCTAAGCACTATAGGCTTACATGTTTCTCTTTTCCTCCATCATAATTGGACCTAAAAATGAATTAAAAACTTTGAATTTTAATCATTGCCACTAAATACCAAACAATGCATTTGTTATGATGAAATCATAACCTTGAAGGTGACTGAGTTTATGATTCTTAACTGTAGGTGGCTATGATGTCACCCTGTATGAAAAGAGTATATATATGATCCTAAGGAAGGTACAACACTTGATTTTATCTTTTTTAATCTCTTTCATTATGTTTGATGATATCATAGTAGAGTGACCATATGGAAGAAAACTCATTGTCGCCCTTTGTTATGCTCCTCATAACATATGATTGTATTCCTCTATTTATTGTAGGTATGCTTGTTTTCATAGTTCCAATCTTCAGGGTGAAGACACATACATTTATCTCCATGATTATCTTTCACATATATAGGGGTTACTCATGTATCCTCTTCATGATCATAATTACTTGCCACTAAATCTTGATAAATACCTTTCTTACCTCAACATATCATCCTTGTGAACACACTTGATTATGTATCATTTTTGCAGGTCCTCATCATGACTATATGGTAATTTGACTATTACACACATGACCTTCATCTTAAAATAATATGACAATTTCTTCATTATTATGAATTAATTGATTCCCTTATAGCTCCAAGAAGGCCCTACCTTTCATTAAAGCCCTCATCATCAGCATCATAATGCATTCCCATGGCTGTAGAGTGATATTGCATTCACTATAGAGATGTTTCAAAGTTTGAAACCTCTTCTTCTCATGATCATATTGCTCCTTAGTCAAATTTTGTTTCCTTGATGGTGGTGAATTGGAATGGATATGGGATGAAGGTGATAGGAATGAATGGAGAATGGAAACATGATGGGAGATGAACAAAAAGGCACAAAACATAGTAGTAATGGCAGACCATGACAATAGTATGGGGAGGATGAGATGGAGGTGGGAAGAAGCATTTGGGAGCATGAAAAGACCAAGAGAAGTAATGTATGGAAAGATGAATACTAGGCCATCATTCTACCAAACTTTGGAGGCTATGAGTAAATATCAAGGGACTAAAATTATATCATGGTTTTCTCCAAAAACAACCTTAAAATTTACAAAGAAACCTTTAAAATGTTAAACTAGCCCTTTTGAGACACCTTGCTTGAGCATGGAAATGGATTTCTATCATGAATATTTTAGAAACCCTAATAATATGATTGGAAAATAGGAAAAACTTGATTGAAACCCTGTAAACACAAATTCAAGAAAATTTGAGGTTGCCTTCTTCCTCCATGACCGTACAATTCACCTTTAAAGCTCCTACTGCTTTTTCTTTGATAGGCTAAGTTTGTGACCTTTGTTTGACCTTGAATTATATGAATAATATCTAAATTATGCCATGGAAAGGTATAACAATTCCTAAATATTATGGAACCATTTGAATTTCCCTAAAACTCTACCCAGGTGAGGAGAAAATGGAGAAAATTGGGTGCCTTTTTGTTCGTAGGGCAACAAAATTGACCTAACTTCAACTAAATGGTTCATAATCCTAGATAATCCAATTAATAAACCATTTATACCATCAATAATCCCTCTTAGTCTACTTTCTTCACCCTAAATTTGAGATCTATACCCTTCCTCAGTAGACCGTACCATCAAAAAACCTATAGGCCCTTTATGCCAACTAAGCAAGTACCAAAAGAAGGATAGTTTTGGGCCTATATGTCCATGAATAGCCGTTAAACTCTTGTTAAATCTTGGTAATGACATAAAAATGATAACACCTACCCTATATGTATGGAATCCATATGAAATTTGTACTATTGCTTGTGAAATGAAGGAAAAAGGCCTATTTTGCTCTTTTAAAAGCCAACTTAAGTTCCCCACCACTTGAAAATAAGATTTGAGAAGTATCACATGTTATCTCATAAAAAAATATAGATTTTGACCTATTTTCATGCTTAATTTTTCAAATTTGGAACGTGTAAGGGGATTTTGGGAGCTTTTAGGCTTAATTAGCCTATCAAATGACTATTTCATGACTTGAAACTTTGGAAATAGGCTAATATCATATTTTTAATATTATTAAAGGCTAATTGGATATTTTAATGACTTTCTTGAAATAAATTAATGCCTTTTTTGATCAAAATTTGCATTTTTAAGCCATAATTGACTAGTTTGACCAGCTAAAAAGGGATAAGGACTAGATATTTTGAAAGTTTCAAATAATAGGGGTAGTAATTTAACCTTAACATGTCAAATTACTAATAACAACCATAAGGGAAAAAAAAATTAAATGTCATAACATGTTTTTTATTGACCATTTCTAGTATTTAGTAGGTAGGATAGGTATTATAGAGTCTTGTAGAGCAATTTTTTTCAATATAAGTCTGTTAAGTATGTTTTTTTAAGCCTTTTTTGTTTTCCTACCAAAAAACTTAATTTGAAAGTTTGAACCTTAGAAGTTGGCTTAGCATGGTATTATGGGTTATTTATGAAATTTCAATGTTACTAAATGTTTATAATAGTTTAATGGGTCCTAAAATAGTGGGTATAGGTGTCATCAATGTGTAATTCATTAAAAGAGTAATGTATGCCAATAATTCCATATATGTAACTTCCTTCCATAGGTAGAGTGGCTAAGAATAGGAGTTAGTTTGCATATTTTGAGTGATGTAAGGTTGATTTAAATGAAATTGGGAGATATAGAGTGGTAGTAAAGTTTTATAGGAAAAATTAGGGTATAACCTCTTAGAATACAAAGAGGAAGTATCAAGAACAATGAAGAATAGAGGAAGTTTGCCTCTCCTTTGTAAAATTTTGAACATGTCTTTTTTGTTTGCATGGAGAGTAATATATAAAAAGGAATGATTTAAAATAATGCATGGATTTATCAAGATTATTATTATGTATTAAATTTTACATTATTTTTTAATTTAAAATTGAATTAATTGTGCATGTTCATATACTAATTAAGCTCAAAATACATAGTGTAGGCAAGATAGTGAGGGTTTTATTCAGAACATGGTCTATACGAGAGAAAACATGGGAAATTTGGAAGATAAATTAAATTTTGGATACGTGGAATAATCATTTTTAATCTCTATTTAGTTTTTTTAATTCATTTTTAGTGCTTATAATAATCTCATAGTTCAAGGTTTGAGTAAGACCTTCATGATAAATGTTCAGAGTCCTATACTTGTTCCTAGAATTCTGTAAGACTTCATTTTTGAAAAATTTTGTGATTGTTCATAAAATTTTATTCATTTAATTATTTAAGGTGAGTTTTATTATACACTATCAAATAATTATAATTTAAATAAGTTTTTTATAAATCCATTGAGATATTTTTGATACCTCTCAGCCTTACATAGTTATAAAGAAGTAACACAAACATTTGCAATGTGCATTTTGGAAGATTTTAGTGAGTGTTCAAGGATAAATAACCATTTTTGGAGGTTAATAAATTTATTTAATACACATTTTAGTTAATTTTATCTTTTTAAATGTTTACAAATTGAAATATCCATTTTTATAGGCTCTCAGCCACCTACAAAACTGAGAAAATAGAGACCTAGAGTTTAGACATGGAAACTTGAATAAATCAAGTTATAACTAGAAAAAAATCATAAAATTTGGTAATACATTTTAATTAAATTTATATAAGAGGATTCATAAGTTTTTATGTTTCTACTTATCCGTACATTATGGTTTTTAATACAATAGTTTGGGATTAGGCCTAAAATGACCTAATAGCATGAGAGGGGTATGAGTTAATAGGGTTAGACTAAGATTTGAGTCATGAAACTTTATTAAAATATGTATGTGGATAAATGGTACCCAAAAATATTCATATTTTTTCTTAATCCTCTATGTACAGACAAAACCAAGGAACTTTGTATGAAATTAGGGTTACCAGAGAGATCAACGTAAAGAAGGAAGGGCTAGATTTTTAATGAGTTCTTAATTGGTGATTAGATAATTGGTTTGGATTTATTTAAGAGTTAAAATGGAAAATTATATTACCATAATAGTCCTCATGAAAATATAATGACCTTATATATATGGTTTTGACTTACTAGCCTAAGTCCCTATATGAGAGAAGAGAGATAAGTAGGAGAAAATAATGGAGAATGAGGGTTTTATTATTAGATGATGATGATTATGATAACCATATGATTATATGTTTAATAAAAAATTAATATGATTAAGTGAAAATAATACTCTTGAGTAGAGTTATATAAATTTTATTCAATAAGGTTGAAAGATAATCAATGTACCTACAAGTTGAAAGAAAATTAGAGATTAAAGAAGGCATTAAGATTAGAGATTAGAGGTCAGAGGAAGGATCAAATTCAAGGATAAAATCTAGGTTAATAATATAAGATATTTTAGGCATTAGAATCTACATCAAAATTTAGGGAGAAGGAGATCCTAATTTATATGTCAAGGCATATGTTACTACTATTTGAGAAATCTTACCTTGGGATGGGGTGGTTATGAAAATTACCAAAACCCCTTAAAAGAATATCCCTTAATTTTTATTGTCTCCTCCATGAGGGTTCCATACATTATTTTTTTTCCAAATCATGGATAAGTTTTTTAAGTCATTCTATATGAAAAACTCCTAAAGGCTAGCATATGAGAGTTATTGAACATCAATAAAGAGCATAATGAATTAAATACCCATTTCATTATGAGATGGAGACAAGTCTTATTTTTGTCTACGAGTGCACCACACATAGATCAAAGGGAACTATGTGATCTCTTCTTTCACTCCAAAAACAAGGATATGAGAGAATACATGTAATAACTCCCCTATCATTCATACAAATAATCACTCAAAAGTGCTCTCAAAATTGATCAAATGACCTATGAGACTAATGAAAAGATAGTCATCCCAAAAAAAATAGTGGAGGATATTAAAAATCTAACCAAAATAAATTCATTAATAAAGGTCTTAATATTATCAATGGGAAATGTAATTCTACCATAGATCAAAATAATATGGTAAATTTAGTTAATGATCATCCACCTCATCCTATGAATAATAATAACAATGGCAACAAAATAACATAGATTTGATGAATCAAAACCCTCCTCATATAATTCATATTGTTTATTTCAATCACCTTCCTCCTCATCACACCTAATGGAAACACCATAACTAAGGACAATTTTAAAATCAATTCCAAAATACTGACCCTAATTAGAATATATGCTTTTATTATAATAACAACCAATAAGGGTTCAATTAACATGACTAACATCAAAAACCTCAAGACTATTATCCTAATATCTGCTAAATTTTTCATAGAGTCATTAGACATGATACTCAATCCTATACAGAATATAATAAATTAATTCAAAAAATACCTCAAGACCAATGATAAACATTTATATACGTGTTCCTAGTAAATTTTAATGTAAACCCTAAAGCCTAATGAACTGGTCCCATAGCACCTCAAAATATTAACTTGGGCATTTATCATAACCCCTTTCTAGAGCATCAACAATGTATTGTCTTGAAATAGTCATAGAGTAATAAACATAATCAACCCCTTTTAGTTAATACTCATGATGTTGAGGCCTCTACCTCCAGTATATTCAACCCAAATATGTCTCCCCAACTAGGACCATAAACAAAAACCTACATGATAGGAGTTGTGGAAATCAAAATCAAATAAGACAAAAACACCATTACTCTCTCTAAGGAGTATCAACGCACAACCTATCACATGAAAAATGTCTTGGAGACTAAAAATAACCAAAACCCATGAGGAATTATGATTTAATTTATGATCTCACAAATACATTTTCCCACATCTCTTTCCTAGACTTACTCAAGAACTCCACAATCCATCATTAGACATTACCATATGACTTGGTATTGGTCCACCTATCTAGTGCCACACCTCCATCACAAGCTCAAATGAATCATATTTATATGGATATATTCCCACTCATACAAAATTTGAGAGATGTTGGTTAGTTTCTTGACCTAAATACTCTACCCCTAGACAAAAAATGGTTAAGAGGGGATATTTAAAATTATATTTATAAGTGTGGATCTATAAAAATTATTTAAATAGAGTAATGGTTGATTATGGGGAAAATGTCAACATAGTCACCTTTTCATTTCTTCAAAAACTTGGGTATAAAAAAATCAATTTATTTACTACTATGAGCACTTTACAAGGTTATGATAGCCTCAAGTATACCTCATTAGGGACCATCATGATTCCAGTCACTTTGGGTCCAAATAATATGTGTACAAAACTTTACATAATTGATATAAATACACATTATAACATATTCTTGCATAGACCTTAATTCCACAAGATGAAGGCAAACCCTTATACCCTATTCTATCAAATCAGGTTCCTCCACATAGAGAAAGTATTCATCACTTAAGGAGACCCCAACCCCTTTGATTTAATTTAAAATGACCATTAAAAATTTGTATTCTATCATAAATTCATCATGTCTATAAATTGATCCTAGCTTGGAGAAGATAGAACATACCTACACTTTTGATTGGGAGTATATTTGTTAAGTGGGAGTGTGACCAGTATGGGGATCCACTAGACCTAATTAGGGGATCACTTGTCACAATACACCATGTCCTTTAGGGTTTCAAAGCCTACAGTCTAACACAATCATGTAACAAATCCTAAAAGAGTCCTAAGGTTTGATATTTCACTTAAGTCTAATAAAAAAGAAAGTAAATCTAATCTAGTGCACACCAAAGCTTGTGGCACAGTAAAGGGTATATAAGTAATCAAAATGTGTATAATATAATCTCAATTAATCTAAGTATGATTAAGACCCTAATACATGAAATATGAAGAGTAATATTATTTGAGCCAACACTTATGCTACTTCTATTTACTAAAAAGAGGAGAATAAAGTTAGAATATACTTACCCGATTATGAACCCATTGAGACTCAATCTCTCCCTTGGAAAATGGGGATTCTCAAAAGGTTTTTTTGGTTTATAAGGATAACTAAGAAAATCCAAATCATCCAAGACTTATTTACAAGACTATGTTCTCAAAGAAAAAACCCTAAGCTAACACTCCTCAAGTAGAATGGTGAAAGAGTAGATTGTGAAGAAGCATGAGTGATTAATAACTCTTGATTACATATCCTAATAATGATAGAAATAATCTTGTATATATAGGTGTATCTTTCCCTAAATCCTTTCAAAAATGTTGACTATATAGAGTCAGCCATGGTTAACCCAGTGTGTTTTTAGGGACAATTCACTAAGTTTGAGTTAGGTCAGCTAAAAGGATAACAAACCCAAAAGTGAAAAATACCCTTAAACTATATAGGGTCGACCATGGTCGACCTAGTATAATTGATAATATAAAAGGAAATTGATTCAAGAAAATAAGGATAGAAAGAGGAAAAATACTAGAGGAGTATGTAAGATAGGAGTAATAGATTAGAGAATGGTTTTAAGAGCTTGTTGGATTGGTAATAATGTGGTAATAAGGGACAAAAATATTGTGAAGCACCAAAGTTCTACCCACCCCTTTCTTGGTGCACCCCTTAAGGCATGCACTCAAAGAGATTGAGTCTCGATGGGTTCTTGAAAGATGTAAGCATCAGTATTTGATAAAATTTTAAAATATTATATATATACATATGCCTTAGTCAAAGCTCATCATAATTCACTAAGGTGCAACAAGGGATGGAGCTTTGAGAAAGAACAAAGTAACACACAAAACTGATGCTAACAAAATTTACAGTATTTTAAAAACAAAAATAACTGAAATTAAATGACTAAAAAGTAAATGTAATGCATACTTTGACTTACCTTTATCCTAGGATGGTTATCTATTGTGTTTGTTAGTTTTTATTGTGGAGGGCATAGAGATTGCTGTTGACAAATCCAAGAATACAAAACTAAATAAAAATAAATAAACAAACAAACACAATAAAATCTAAGATAGATGGTGCTATGAGGATGGGATGTACTTGAGAAATTGGCAAGCTAGGGTGATAAGTGGTATGTTAGAACAAATGACCAATTCAAAAAATAAGACTAAATTGGGTAACTAAAAATCCAAGGCTACTACAGACCAAAAAACTCAAACAAACTATCCTTAAGTAAGAAAGGCAAACTCACCAAGTCAAACCAAGCATACATGTAAAACATGATGTTAATCAGAACAAATCAAATCAATGGTAAAAAGAAGAAACAAAATGGTAAAACAACATTCATGAGTAAGCAGTAACAATCCTTATCTCACTCAACAAAGGAAAAATGTGCATAAAGGGGAAAATAACATTGTCAAATGAGAAGTAACAAGACAACCTCATTCAATAATGGAAAAAGGGTAAAAACTTAGGTGTTCATAATAGGAGGATAGTAAAATAATGATAAATGGTAAAAGGAAAGTAATGTAAGTCTAGGAATGAAAAATCATGGTATAAATAAATAAGAATCCAAAGTTATTCAAACATATTATTTCATTCTAAGGATAGATAAAACTAAAACAAAGTAGTGATATCATGCTTTTAAGATATGAAAAAGGAATTAAAGAAGAAGTGAAAACAAATTGGGAATCACAATTTGTCTATCAAGGGGTGAAAAAAAATGGGTGGAGGGGATAAATGAAGG
Source organism: Torreya grandis (assembly GCA_037957365.1). Lineage (NCBI taxonomy): Eukaryota > Viridiplantae > Streptophyta > Pinopsida > Cupressales > Taxaceae > Torreya > Torreya grandis. Next base: position 2,437,700 of record JARHVA010001352.1, on the reverse strand, counting down.
AAAAACCAAGGTAGAGGAACTCTTTATCAAAGTCAGGACACTTAAATTAGGTTTGTCAAAACAAGAGGACTTTTGATCTTAAGGACTATGAAGCACTTCTCTTAGCCACACAAGTATTAGGTCAAAAAATAAAGTATATAGATTATCCCATGATGGATAAATGTATAAAAATTAAAATGGACATACCTTCCCATAACATGTTCCCCATTATTCAGGACCCCTTATAAAGTTATCGATCTACTACAAATATTGGGTACTTCTATGAGAAAGTAAGTATCACCATAAAGTTTTTTTTTGAATTCCCCTATTCCAATCTATAGGCCTACCACACCTCAAAGGACCTTGACTCTATGTGAGGCCAATTGTGGAGTTTGAGATTTTATTAGAGATAGGAGATGTGATTTTAATCACATCTTTTGGTGTGAATTTGACTTTTGAGATTTCTATATTGCCTTTTAGATATCATTGAATTTTGATTCAAATGATTTGGATTTTAAATTTCTTGATAGATTTTTCTATTCCTCCTCCATAAAGATTTGGAATACCAAACATGGGTGTTAAAGATGAATTTTATTTGTATACTTAAGATAAGGTTGCTAAGAGAGAGAAGATTCAAAGGGCATGGGGTCTAAGAGTCTCGTAAATCTATGTGAAATAAAAGTGATATCTTGACTTTGACATTGTTTTATCCAATGTGGAGTGAAAAGAAGGGGAAATCAAGATTAATGACACATGGATGGAATAATTTGAGTTACTTTAAATTGAAAAAAAATGTGACAAAGGGAAAAAAGGGATATAATGATAGTAAATTTTGATTCCTTACCATAAGAATGAGGGAAATGGAGGAAAACATTCTAACATAGATTATTGTGAAAATTTCATCATCAAAAGAAACAAAAGCTAAATTTTAAGAAAAAGGATGTAAAAAGATAAAAATATGGTAATTTTATAAGGAGGGTTAGGTCATATCCATGGTCTTATACTACAAATTCATAAAAGAGAAAACCACAAGGGTGTAAACAAGCAAGTGAAAGATAAAGTGAGGTAAACAAAAGGATGGTAGTTTTGTGAGAAATGTTGGGTTTAATATATGGTCTTACAAACTAACTCACAAAAATAATAACCTAAGGGATGCAAAAATAACATTGGTAAGCAAAAAGTGTGATAAAATAAGTAAAATATGGTGGTTTTGTGAGTAATTATACGTCTTATCCATAGTCTTATGAAGAAACTCATAAAATAAAAACCCAAGGGGTGTAAAAACTAAGAGAAAATACAATAATATAAAGAAGACTATGGTATGTCAAGAAAACAAAGTATCAAAAGGGATGACTAAGTGTTTTTGAAAGAAAATAACTTGATGCAAAGGGAGAGACCTGTGCTTAAGTAACCTAAAAAAAAATTTAAGTAGATGTAGATAGAAGACATGACAAGAAGATGTTTAATCAAAGTAGATTTTAAGGAATTAAGCATTGGTGGGCTCTTTGAAAATATGTCCTTAATTGGTTTAAAGGTGGTAAGTGGTTGGACCAAGAATATATTTGACTAAATATGGGCCCCATCATTTTTGGGTGTGTTTACCTTCTTTGTCATGGGTGTAGTCTAATTTAAGGACAAGATCACCAACATTAGATGTACATATTTTTACATGTTTGTTATGTTGTCAAGCAATACAAGCCTTGTATTGGTGGTTATGTTATAAAGTAGAAAGATGATGTTCATCAAGAAGATCAAGGGAATGAAGATGAAATTCACATAATCATTCATTGATAATAATACCATGAAGATATATACAAAGAGAGGGAAGTTTAGATTTTAAAGGAAGCACTAACACATATGCATCGACTCATGAGAATGGAGTTTACCTAGTGGCAATACATATGCTAGTCTGATAGGCCCAAAGTGCATATTAGAGATGAATATGCCAATCCATGTAGGTTTCATGAATTATCTTTTGGAGAATTTTTTTTAAAATTTTATTAGTGGCCTCAGTTTTTCCATTGTATTGCAGATGATAAGGCATGGAAAATTGATTTTGACTTTATCAAAAAGTTGTTTAACATGTTTATTTTTTAAATTAAAACCATTATCTGAAATGATGGTATGGGGAACACCAAAGTGGTAAATGATTTAAATAATAATAAATTTGGAAATGGTAGGACTGATGATGTTAACAAGAGGCATGGATTCTACCCATTTGGTAAAATATTTAGTAGCAGTGATGATGAAGACATGCCCATTATGGGAGTAAGGTAGTTTACCAACGAGATCAAATCCCAATGTGGAAAATGGGTAAGGAGATTCGATAGTTTAAAGTTCAGTTGGAGGTGAATGGATTAGAACATCATGAAGCTAATAAGGATTACACTTTTTAGCATATTCAATTACATCATTTTCAATAGTAGGCCAAAAGTAACCCATACATAGGCATGTGTGTATTATATCATGTCTGCTATAGTGACCATTGTAAATACCCCCATGTGTTTATTCAAGAAGAGGAGGGACCTTATCTTGCATATCACAATGGAGTATGGTACCTTTAGTGTTGCAATAATAAAGGATGTTGTGTTGAAATACATACTTGAAATCTTGTTTAGAATGAATGTCTTTTCATGGGAATCTAAATTAGGAGGATAAGTTTGATGTTTCATGAATTTAATGATGTCTTGGTACCATGGGCTTTGTCAAATGTTAATAGCCTCACTATGACAGATAAGTGAATCTAGTGGTTGAGTAGAATACGAGGATTTTCTTATTTGTATAAGAAAAGAAGGATTGGAAATAACTTGATGAGGATGAAAGAGAGATATATATGAGGAAAAATAATCATCAATGTAATTTTGATCTCTAGGAATAGGTTCATAGAGAAAGAGATAAAATCCTTAACAAGAGTGGTTGTAATTTTAGGATAGGTAATAAATTTTTGACTTTTACATTGATAAGTACCACTGAATTGATGATAAATAAGCTAATAATCACCTAATTCATCAAGTTATTGAATGTCTAAATCAATATTAGATTTCATTCCTAAGATAAGAGCTTCATACTCATCCATATTATTGGTGACATCAAAGGTGAAGTGAAAATCTAAAGGAATGATCTTGTCAAGAGGAGTCATGAGAATGCAATGTGCCCCAACTCCTTAAAGGCATTTAAAACCATCAAAGTGAAGGGTCTAAGTATCCTCATGCAAGTCAACATTAATTTTAGGAATATCCTTGATAAGTAATTTTGGTTTAGTAGTACTAGAGGGAGTGAAAGATTCAACAAGTTGATTGGATTCAAGATTGGTGGTAAAGCTATGAAAGTAATCTTTTAAAGAAATAGCTTGATTAAGACCTTCAATTTAAATAATATTATCATCTAGAAGATCATTTTGAAGATAATAAGTGGCTAGAATGTAATTAGGATTAGCTTGAGGATGTATAGTTGGAGGTTGATTATCCACATTAATTAAATATTGTTGAAGTTGCATGATTTGGTTGTTGTTAGAATCTTGCATAATGTTCATTTGTTGGATAAATTGGGCTAAAATTTGGGTTGTATCAGGAGGTGGGCTGGTGTTGATAGGATCACTCCCAAAATTTGTGTTATGGGGAGGGTTACTAGAAGAAGGATTATTAGTGGTATTGTTAAGTAAACTTGTATCAATTACTCCCACATTAGTTCAAATATTTTGAAGATGAGAAGTATCTTGGTAAGTAAATAAAGGATCAGATCCATCAACTTCATAGTGAAGTTTTATTTTGACCATTTTAAAATTTATGGATGAATAAGGAGAAGAGGTGGCCCAAGAGTGATGGTGCTCTTAAAAGGAAAAGAGATGAATAAATGAACATACCATGTAGTATCTAAATGGATTCAATCTATCCAAAAATATTATAATATGAGACTTCATTCTAACTAAAGAGAGATGATTAGAATGCAAAATTGGAGAAATAAGAAACTATATTGATGAATAGGGAAAGCAAAAGATAGTATAGGGTCGACTAGGTCAACCTAAAATAAAATAGGGATGACAAAACTATATAAGGTCGATTGGGTCAATCTTGTATAATGCACAGAGGTTGGAAAAAGGTATGGGGTTGATTGGGTTGACCTAGTACAATTGATATGGAAAATGAGAAATTTTGGTAATAAATTATGAACTAAAACAATAAAATTTTGTAGCTAATCTAGGAAAGCAAGAGATGAAGTAAAAAAATTCAATTGGATCAATGCTAACCAATCCAATAGAAGCACACAATATAAAACCTTACACTAACATTGGCTAATGCAAGTTTTTGCACACATAATTAAGTAAAGAACAAGTAATCAACTTGAAAATTAAAGAGATAACTAATTGGTCAACTTGATAAGTTTATTATATTATTAATAATATGATTTTAAATGTGATGAGAAGTTGGATATAAGTAAGGAACTAGATAGCAATCTAAGGATGGTTTTATGTAGTTTGGGCTGAAAGGGACTGTAGTGACAATGATACAGGCTTGATATTAGGGCCTACCCCCTTACTCCACACACTAAAATGATAAGGGTATCAAGTGCTTAGCTATAATATACCATTAACCATGTTTTATAATTAACTAAAGTATCAATTCAACTTCCCCCTTGGTGATGAAATCCAAGTAGGTTGACCTTGGGTAGACAAATGTTTTAAAATGTTTGTTTAGATTATGTGATTTGGTTATGTGTGCATAAAATATAAATTTTGAAACTAAATGATTAATTGAAAAACCCCTAATTAGACTATATGAGCTATTATAAGCATGAAAAAAATAAGAAAAGAAAGGTGTGAACTAATTACTTGCATTAGAGATCAATTATAATTTGAAACAAGGTATAGTGTTGACACTATATGCACAAAATACAGAATAGGATTGACAAGGGTGAACCTATACTATGAAATAAAGGTCTAAAAATTAATAGGGTCATACAAGGTTGACCTAGTTATTCAAACAACACACATAACACAAAAATGGGTCGACATGGTCGATCCAGTTGACTATGTAGGGGTAGTTTTAAAGACTGCAAACTATGAAAAGAAAGAAACAAAGAGATTGGTGGATAAAATATGTAAAATATGAATTTTTTTAATCAATAACCTTGAATAATGATATAAAAACCTAATAACTAGGTTGACTGGGTCGATCAAGCTGTACATGGACCTGTTGTAAAATCTTAAAAATGTATAGGGTTGACCTAATTTATTTTCTAGATGCTTGAAAGTGTACAGGGTTGAGTGGGTTAACCTAATAATCTAAACTAGAATTCTATAAGTTTTTAAACCTATACTGGGTCATTTGAGTCGATCTCGTTGCCTATTTCTAAAAACCTATGTACAAAGATTAGAACTTGGTCAATAGATTCGATCTAGTATGTTAGATATATGATAAAATTAATGCTAAAAAGAATGAAATAAAGTGAAATAAATATTTTAAGGGTTATTTTCACATTGGGTTCACTATAATTTATGTGATTAAAAATTCATAATGTCTATAAATAAATCCTAGCTCATATAAGATAGAGCATACCTACACTTTTGATTGGGAATACATTAATTAAGTAGGAACATGACCAATATGGGGATCCACTAGACCTGATTAGGGGATCACTTGTCACAATACACCATGTGAGGTAGGGTTATAAGGCTTATATTCTAACATAATCATGCAACAAATCCTAAAAGAGTCCTAAAGTTTGATATTTCACTTAAGTCTAATAAACAAGAAAGTAAATCTAATCTAGTGTACACCAAATCTTGTGGCACAATAAAGGGGTTAGAAGCTATCAAAACATGTATAAGAAAATATAAATTAAGCTAAGTATGATTAATATCCTAATACATTTAATATTAAGATTAATATTAATTGAGCCAACACTTATACTACTTATATCTATTACAAAGAGGAGAACAAAGTTAGAATTTACTTACCTAAATATGAACCCATCGAGACTCAATCTCTCCCTTAGCCAATGGGGCTTTGCAAGAGGTTGTTTTTGTTTGTAAGGATAACTAATAAATTCCAAAGTAGCCAAGACTTATCCACAATATTAGATTCTCCAAGTAGAAACACTAAGCTAAGACTTCTCAAGTAGAATGGTGTAAGATCATATTATAAAGAAACATGAGCAAATAATAACTCTTGATTTCATATCTTTATAATGACAAAAATGATCTTGTATTTATAGGTGGATATTTCCCTAAATCCTCCTAAAAATGTTGGTTGTATAGGATCATCCATAGTCAACCCAGTGTGTTTTTTAGGATAATTCACTAAGTTTGAGCTAGGTAGACTGAAAGGCTAACAAACCTAAAAGTGAAAAATACCCCTAAATTAAACAGGGTCAATCATGGTCTACCTAGTATAGATGATAGTCCAAAAGGGAATTAAGGTAATAAAAGAAGGATGTAAAAAGGAAAAAGATTGGAGAAGTGTGTAAGAGAGTAGTAATAGCTTAGGGAATGGTTTTAAGATCTAGTTGGATTGGTAATAATGTGGCAATAAGGGAAAACAATCCTATAAAGCACCAAAGGTATTTCCACCCCTTTCTCGATTGACACCTTAAGGCATGCACTCATAGAAATTGAGTCTTTATGGGTTCTTGTAAGATATAAAGCATCAATATTTGATAAAATTTAAAAATATTGTGTATACAAAAACAACCAAGGTTACAAATTGATTATCACTTGACCATAAATGACATGGTGAATCCCCCATAATTGGTTGAAGATAAAGACCCCTAGAAACCAAAGTATTTGTATTAAATAGGGGTGACAAAGTTCCTAATATTCCATCAAGTGAAAAATCCAAAGACAAGGGAGTTGAAACAACATAAGTATCAAGTGAAGAATCTCCCATAACCATGACAATCATCTCAACCAAGTCTACGACTAAGATTCATGGTATTTTAAAAAGAGACCAACCAATCCAGCTTAGTTTGATCCTAATGGGGTTAAAACTTATAGTAATCACACACCACTTAGATTAGAATCTCTTAACCCTAAAATTTAAATCCACCATGTTGTCATGAAATAAATTTTAAGGCATGAGTACAAACCCTAAAAAGAGTTTGATGATCCATATCTTAAGCATAATCTCCCAATACTCTATCACATATAGGAACATAGTAGTTTGAATTGTATTTTAGACTTTAGAATAGACAAATAAACCATTCATCCTCCCCATCCATGTCAATATTAAGGGAAGGATTCATAACTTAATGATAGGCACCACAAAAATTAACATTGATCCCTATGATTACCCACATATGCATGAAGCTAGACATCATATCCCCCCTATAGAAATAATCAACCTAAGAGAACTTATCAATAAGACGTTACAAATATTATTTAACCAAGAAATAAGAGAATTAAAATCAATCATGTCTTATCATCAGTCATGTATCCTGAAATACTATCTTAGGATGCTTTCCATACCAAAAGGGGCACAAAACAAGTAGGTGTTTGAATTCTTGAAATTTCCTGTATTATTAATAAAAAATATTGTGGTTAAGAAAACAAAGTCAATCATTCCCACCAATGATATTATGAGTTCCATAATTATTCTCATAATCACCCTATTCATGTAGGAGACCTTGTCCTTAGGGTCTATAGTTATATTGATAAGAAGAAAGGATAAGGTCACAAATTTAGACCCAATTGATTAAGTTCTTACCTAGTGATCAAAGATTTTAATAACAGAGCCTATTGGCTATTCACTTTATAAGGAAAGGATTTTTTTGAATCTGTGAACTCTTTTCACCTAAAATGTTTCTATATCTAGTTCTTACATTCGACACTAACCACATTGCATTGCCTTTATGTTTGTTTACATTTTGTCTATCATATCAGATGTCTTGTTTAATGATTATTAGGATATTAGTTCACATAGTGTATAAAATTTCAAAATACAACATATCACATTATTCCATTCTCATGTTACCTTATTATCCCATAGAAAACATTTTCAAAATCATCATTACATTGGGTATTTCCTTAGTTCTTATGATCAGAGTACACATATTTTCCCTATATCTTCCTACACAACTTAGAAAATGCTAGCCTAAATTTTAATATAGAATTTTTTCCATGATAGAGTCTCATATTATAGTGCCTTCTAAAGTAAAACATTAACATGCTAAAAAATATGTAACCTTACTTTCCTATCTTGGTCTTCGAAGATGAGCCCTTGAATCTTAATAATTGCATGGGGCCAATATTTGGGGGGAAAATCCCTAAAAATAATAAAAGTAAACACTCATATGAAAAATAAAAATCTTATGCAAATACAAAATTCAAATTCCACATCTCTCACCCTTTGCTAACTTTCGTGTTGAGCCCTCACATCTTACTAGTTATGTGAGGTTAGCTTTGGGGAGAGATGACCTTACTTGCCTACATGTAGCCTTTGGTGATGAGTCCATGTGTCTTCCTATTAATATGAGATTAAGTGTAGAGGCCAAAAAGAGAAGTAAAATATAAATTAAGAATCACTATAAAATCAAAAAGTGTCTAAAAAGAATGTTCTTCAAAAATGCTTGCCTACATGTCTATGTTTAAATAATAACCTTTTCCCATTTACTTATTATGTCAGGGCCAGTTATCTATAGATGAATATAATAAATTTAGTATTTTATAAGTCTATAAATAATTAAATTAGGACTAGGTCATCTTCCTTTTTCCTACAAAAAATTTGATTCATGGCTTTTGCATTTTATCATCTCACATTGATCCTATATCCCTTTTCATTCCTTGCTATAAATTTAAATTCATATATTGTGTAAAAAAAACAAATGGGTCATTACCTACAAAATAATTGTTAGCAATTCACAATTTCATACATGTTCTAAAACATTACATCATTTGCATACATTTTATTCACACATATAAGTATATTCCACAACATTCCATCAAAAACATAGGAATACATGGTATATCATCACATGCCTAGTCATAAATAGTGCATAAAATTAAAATCATACATGGAAACTAAAACCATAACACTTTATGGAAAGTCACTGAAAGGTAAACCAAAACATCCCCATATATATATATATATATATATATATATATATATATATATATATATATATATATATATATATATATCATACAATTATCAAGTTTTTACAACATGAATATTTGGTAAAATTCACCTCTGTAGAAGGAAAGTGAGTCACCTCTTATAAATTCTAAATATAAATCCCAATTTATTTCTAATACATCTATAATCCAAAGTGAGTTCAGATTAAAATCCTAACATTTTCTTGCTCTAGTCACTACTTATAAAGTACTTATTTGATACTCTAATCCAATGATATGTCATTGTGAATGAGTGATCTAAGTAAATGTGTGATAAGCTAGGGAAAAAACATCCTACACTTATCTCTCTTAATAGGTAGTCTTGCATTAATTATAAAACTTTTCCCTAACCTACCATAACCCTTAATCCCATTTTTCGATTTATTTCAAAGATTAATGGATCTAAAATCATTTTTGATGATTTTTTCTAAACTGGAGAAAAAACACAAAACCAATAAAAAAACCTATCTATCCCTTCCATTTTCTACCTGCCACTCATCTCATACTCATTATTTTGATTATTTTCTCACTTAAAACTATCATATATAATCCAAATCTTAAATTTCTCAAATCAATTTGCATGAATGAATCTATTTTTGTCAAAATTTTGAATAAATAGGCCAATAAACTAGTCATTTTAATTTACAAACATTCTAAATTTGGAATATTATTTCATTGGCACATATTTTCATGTTTAAAGATCATATTATTGATATATTTTATGATTCATTCTATAAAACTAATGTTCTAACATTTCTATCTTTTATTTCACATTCTACAATTTTACAACTACTTGATGACTTGGCACTAGATTCAATCCCCTGATGAGAAGGTTCAGGTAGTATGATCTTTCCTAAACATATGATTCATATTATTTTCCATGTATTTATTATGTATTAATTTTTTTAATTTTCATTAAAATTTCAATTTATTATCATCTTTTATGTGCAAGTTGTGCATAGTCTCAGTTGGCTTCACATGCCACTAAGGTAAGTGAGGAAAATATTTATAACTTCATATTTTCCTTTTGAAACCATTACTTAGGAACACACCCTCATCAATTCATGAAAATGAATCCTCCTAGGGGTGGGAATATGTATGCACATAAAAATTACACAGTGTGAAATGTCTAAAACAATTTATAATGATGATGTAATCATCTCCTAATTTATACTCAATTGGGGTTCTCTCTAAAGTTCTAGTCCCTGCTCTCTCTTGGTCTTATTTTTTTACTCAAACAATTTAAGTGATATAACTACCATAGGACATTAATAAATTTCCCCTAAAATGATATAACCACTACAATAATTTTGTAAAATGCCCTGATGGAACCATCATATATAAGGTGGTTTTGTATTACTATAGGGCATTTTTGGAACTATATAGGGTGTTTTTATCACCACGACTAGTGGTTACTATTATGGCATTAATATTCACCCTTGGAGAGAGTTCTTCATGCTCCCTCCTATTAAGCCACAATATTGGAATAACCCTAGGTTATGGGTATCCTATGGTGGGGTTGAACCTCTAGAGAAGACATACTTCCTCTTTATGTATCACCTAAACTAATGCTTCTACTAGGAAAATTGTTACTAAGAGAGATAAAATATGATACACCAAATTTAAATGAGACTCACATATGCTTTAAACCAACACTAGATCAACATAATACAATGTTTGTTCACATAATCTTACAAACTATCTAATTGCATAAGTATTTCATTAACTAGGCTCACTAAGCAATCAAAGAAGCAAAGAGTAATTCTAAGACTCATACTAAGCATCCATCAAAGAACACAAGTTCAGACTTGTAATATCTTGAAAAAATCTTAAAATAGCCAAGAAATAAGTACAATAAAATGGGAGAATTTCCTTCACAAGGCCTTCATGCATAAGCTTACTAAAAACTAGTTAAAGGCAAGAGATCGATAAAAAAATTATGTTGTTAATTCAAGAGGTAGTGCTTAAAATTTTTTAAAAGGTTTAGCCTTGTCAAATGAGAGTTTCCTAATCTTAAAAAATAGAGAGTCTTTATGAGATTCTAAAATTAGAGAGAGAGAGAGAGAGAGAGAGAGAGAGAGAGAGAGAGAGAGAGAGAGAGAGAGAGAGAGAGAGAGAGAGAGAGAGAGAGAGAGAGAGAGAGAGAGAGAGAGAGTATCTAAAATCTGATATCCCTTACAATGGGGAAGAAAAATGGAAGATATAGGAGAAAGGGGAAGAGAGAGTGAGAGAGAATGCATCATAAAAAAACATTAAATGAGATTCCACCACCTTTAATTTAGAGGGAACACATAATCAAAAATCATTAAAAAAAATAACAATGTGCCCAAGGCATTTAGGGAAATGGAAACACATTACTAAAAAAAAAATGTGCACAAGGCACTTAGATGAAAACATAAAATCTACTCTAATATATATAAGGCTACCACTTACAAGAAATTTTTATTAGAGGTAAAATAATTGAGAGGGGGGTAAATTAGTGAGCCTAGATAATCCAACTTTAAATACAAACCTTTCAAACTCTCAATTAGTTACCACAAGCATTCATGAAGCATACACAACATTCATAGTAATGAACAAGAGAGACAATGCAAGATCAAGCACATAACACATGACATTTATGGGAAACTCTCTTGGAGGAGAAAACCCAATGGAACCTATAATTAGACTACTATCCTATAATAAAAATAACCAATTTAAACTATATATAATTTATCATGGAACTATAATCACTTATTTTGTGAGACTTCAATCCCACAAGGTATTACAACACCTATCTAGCTAAGCTACCACAACAACTAGACCTCTAGCAAGTTATACCTTATAAAGAGGATAAAACCCCTAGATGTTGAGTTTCCACAATAAAACATATGAAAAACACATCTCCTAAACACTTATATCCTACCAATCTTATGGAGATACAAAGTATATTAGCTTTCTTCAACTCTGCACACTCAATACATCCAAATCCATCATTTAGATCACCCTAGACCTCTTTACTCATCAACAATATTTAAGAGCACTATTCTGACATCAAAAACATGACCCACAAGTCATACACATAGTCTTAAATCTACTCTACTCATCAACTCATCTATTGGTCACTCTTCCTCTCCTTCATTCCACAATTCTCACACACACTCCTCATATAAATCTCACAAGTCTAGAAATCATCATCTTTGATTTCACTATTTATAGAGCATTCATGATTATCACCACCTTGGTTATCCATTAGGAATTCCTTAATGTTTAATTCATCTTTAACAATAATAAATTACTCAAAAAAATCTTCATATGTTGTCCATAACATCTATGAGTCACCCTTAAGCAGCTACACCTTTCAATTAGGACCTTATAGCTCTTATAGGTCTCATGAAGACCTATTCACCCATTTATCACTTCATAGAAAAAAATATAAAAATAGGACCAATTCAAAAAACATAAGTCTACTCTAAATGACCCCTTATTCATTATAAAATTATCACAGTCATCTCTGCTCACCTCTACACATGCTTAATCAACTCAAACATTGATTTGGTGCACATAAACATCATGAACAAACACATAGTCAACTTATTAAGCATTGTTCATACTCAAGATAGATTTATCACATCTCTAAAATCCATATATATTATCCTCATGGAGATTAAAACACTCTCCAATGGTTAAGTCATCATGAAACATTGAAACATCATCAACACAAGCTCAATTGTCCTTCTTGGGTCACATACAGTTTATGGATAAAAACATAGTAAATTTTGAACCTTTAAAAATTTTATTATACACACTTTCATATTATAAAATATATATTTATAGATTCACCTTGGAGTCTTATACAAATTCTCTTTTTATACCATGAGTAAATTCTACTTGTATCAAAAAATATGGACAAAATACATAGCACTGGTTTTTCCTTTGTTATATTCAAATATTCAAATGCAAACGGTCACAGTTAAACTTTGGTCACTATGATTACATCTCATTCTCTAATTTATTCAAATTAAATTCAAACCATCAATATTATTTTAACTTTAATACATAGTGCACCATTTTCCCAATGTTAAACTTTGAATAATTGACCTTATCTCATGCAATCTAACAACTTTGACCTCATACACTTTATCGATCTATGTGGATGAGCTAGATCTTTATCATCTAGAATGCACTATTTGATCAATATATGTGAACACCCAATCACTATTATATCCTTATCCTTTACCTTTTCTCATTATTAAACCTTTAACACTTTTTATCGTCTTGTTACTTCTTAACATCTTAGAATGAACATGTTCCACTGATCCTTTTTTAAGGAACTCAATCTTTAACTTCATTAACCAAAAAATACTTTGATCCATTTGAATTAATGTGAACCATAGATAAAGATGTATGAACTCCAAAAAACCATAAGATATCCATTTGGTCCTGGTCTTTACCCTTACTCAAAAATGACTAAGTATGGGGACCATTGCTTATCTACTTGGAAGGCCAACTTTGCACAGTCATATATTTTGCTTCACACACTTGTATGTTATAAATTTTGGACCATATGTTATCCTCACATATGATAATCTAACCATGTGTCAAAATTATCCTAAAAAATTCACATGTGTGATATCTAATTCCATTAATCTAATCACTTAGATATTTCTCTGCCATAGAGCTAACTATGTCAAGAACTGCCTGGAAGGCCAACTTTGCACAAGCATATCTTTTAATGCTCTTCATCGCATGATCTAAAATTTAGTGAAAATAAAATAAGAACAAAACTAAAAAAACCCATATGTTAATTTCATTCTCACACCTTCACATGTGTAAAATATAACAACATCAAAATTCTTACTCAACTTTTCTTGCTACATTGTAAATTTGGCTAAGTATGGAAAAATAATGTCAAACTTCTTGGGAGCCCATCTTTTTAGACACATATATTTAGATGCACTTCATCACATGAATTAATACTTGTATCATATTAACTTAGGACTAATTTGATCACAACCATATGACCAACTCCCCCTAACTCATCCACACATGGCAATGGTGATTTCAAAAAATTGCCTACTCAGATTTTCTTCCACTAGACCCAAAATGTCTAAATGAAAACAATGATCAACAAGATGAAATAAAATCATGTACACAAGAAATAAAATCATATAAAACATCTTAGGTACTATTTCACAACATCAAATCATCATATTCATCCCTAACCATGCCAAAATAGAATATCGACTAAGCATACTTAAAGCATATTAAGACAAACACATTACACACTTTGTCATTATCACTTAGAATATCAAGGAAATTTATTCATTCCCTTGAAAACCTCCATAACATCATTTAAAAATATCCAATAATATCCTCCTTTGTCATTGATGTCAACACCCATCATAAAATAATAAACAACTCACCTTCCTTCTCTCTCTTCAAGCACTCTTATAATAGGAACTTCTCCCCCTTTGACACAATGACAAAGTGGGAACCAACTGATCATTCAGACTTGAAAATACTACCAATAGGAATATTAAAATCTCAAAAATATATTAAAATCTCCCCCTTACCTTGAGCCTACCTCTTTTTACCTTGATAGCTTCCTCTTGCTCCATGTTAAGACTCTCTTCAACCAAGCACTGCAACCAATGAATAAAGAACACACAATATACTAAAATTTGATGGAACTCACCAAGAAAAATCTGAGAAGGACTCCCCATAATATTTATAATAAATTTCACCTCCTGAGCATCTTCATATATCCATATACCATGAAGAACCACCATATAGGCTTACAATCCTTCTATCTCAAGAAACCATAAGAACCATCAATATAACTTCATGCCACTCAATAAATATGAAACATGCTCCAAAAAAACCTGAGAAATCTCCTTGAAAAACTCATGCCTTTATTTTTTAGAGAAAACTGAACAAAAATCACTCTTCTTCTTATAAGGCCTGTCTAGTCTCTTTGTAGCCCCACCTGGAACTCGTAGAGCCCATAAATTTTATTAGACACACTATTAAATCCTAAAACTTCATATATACATAAATATTATACTCCACCTAAATCACACCAATTTGCATCACCTAGATCATCCTCTGTAACATACTTCTTTTCTAAACTTATTATCCAATTAGGCCTCCATCTTGATAAAACATGAATAATTTCAAAACCACAAACCTTCAGATTTATGTGAAGCTTTATTTTATAACCCATTTGGCCCATTAAATATATTAATCATCCTTAGACCTTAACTCATAAGTTAAACCATGTTTTTAGCATAGCCCAAAACCCTAGAATCTCAAAACAAATAGAGTCAACAAACCTCCTTCTAGTTAACATCCACCTCTAAAACTTCTTTCACACCTAGAGACAACCATAACATGATTATATACCAATATTTGAGCTTCCATACCTTTAGGAACCCATACATCCTATAACACATTTTAGGCCTACTTGCCCTTAAGACAAAACTAAGAAAACTAAGAGCACACAAAAATATTCAATTTGATTTAAATATACCTTCAGACCAGAAAACCATCTGGAGCATGCCACAAAGAAATTCACAAACCTTTCTAAGATTAAAACTCTTATTTACATTACATCAATCCCATTAGGTCACTTAGAAACACCCATTATTAACCTTGTACTAAAGCTCCTTCACAAATCTCTGGAACAAGCTCATGAACTTGTTGTTCCCCCTTAACCAATGACCTTCTCTGATTGGTATTATGATCTTGAGCACACAAACTTAATTATCCATAATAAATATGTTTCATAAGAAGCATAGGTATAGTCATCATTTGCACCACAATGCTCTAAAACAAAGTGAAGGTAGGAGTGGCCCACATCTACTCAGTAACCATTGGAATCCTCTTATAGCTATAAGACTTTTTGCTCTTATTATTCTTCTTCTTATTTTGAACTATGATAACTAGTTCCTTTTCTATATCACTTTCCTTTTCTTCTAATAGATAATTGACAATACATGGAGACAACATAGATTCATGGCATACCTTTTCATCTAAATAATCCATCTTGTAGTTATGAACCTCCTCACTAGGCACTGACAATTGATTTTCTTTGCATGTTACATGCTTAGTAATGAAAATATGTTCACTTGGATCCATACACATCTCAAAACTAGCCTCAACTAGTACCTTGGTCTTCTCCTTGATCTTGGTCTCTTCATTCTCAACATGAGTGGACAATGAGACCCATTGGCACTCTTCAACTTTTATAGCATTCTCCACCATAGCAAACATATTACTTGGACCTATAGACTTTTCATGACTCACACTTGTCACCTTTGGATTCCATGAGTTAACTTTCTTTCTTTCATACACTCTAGGAACCTGATTAAACCTATTTTGACTTAATGGCCTTTGCTTGCAAAACCTAGCAATGTGACCAATCTTCTCACAGTTGTAGCAAAAAATACTCCTTGATGGAAACATAATTTGTCTTACCTTATTTTTTAAAAAAAACTTGCAATGTGTCATATGTCATGACAAATGAAACAACCTCCTCTTTCTGAAGAGGGCTTACCTTGTCTAACCTTAAGTGGACAATGATTTGCAAAGTGTCCCACATCAAGAAAGTTTAATCACTTAACTTTGTTCAAACCTTTTGACTAATGACCCTCATCATAGTTCCATATAAACTCATTTCTGACAGGTCTATTTCATTCTCTAGCTCTATGTCCAAACTAATTACATGTGAAATAGTAACCATTAAAACTCTTATACCTCATGGAATTAGGTTGTCTGACTTGATTTGTCTTTAATCTATTTTCACCAGTATTTCTTGATTGATTGGTGACCTTTAAGGACTAAACCACCTTACACTCATTAACCTTCATGTCAACTTGAGAATCAACTTTGGATTCTTAATTAAAACTCAATCCAAAATTATCACTAGCAAACTTTTGACTATTTATGATATTATCCATATCATTGGAATTCTTTTCAAACTTGACAAATGTTTTCACCTTGCTTGTAGACTTCTCTAACTCATTTTTCAAAGACTCGTTTTCAAAAACATACCTTGAACATTCATCTTCTTTAGCTTTCAGGCTTGTAGATAGGATTTACAATTGATAACTAAGATTCTTGACTATATATTCATGTTCCTTGGTGTCTTCATTCATTTTTTCCTCATACACACTAAATTTTTCCTCACAGTATTTGAGTTGAGACTTCTTCTTGTTAATTTTCTTCTCAATATTCAATTCTTCAAGAGTATTTATCAATGCAGTTTCATATTCCACCTCATCTTCATTAACATCTGAATCACTCCAAGTAGACTCCTTTTGATTTGAGAAACTTCCTTCCTCAACCATGAAAAGAGCTTCATATTAAATAAGACCATCATCTTCATGATCAAACTCTGAGTCACTATCTTCACTATCATCTGATGAGATGTAATCTTTATTGGTGTAGAGACTCTTCTTGTTCTTGAAGGACTTCTTCCTATTGTTATAATTTATGAATACTTTCTTCTTATATGTCTTCTTGTCTTCATCTTGATCTTCACCATGTTCTTCATCATAATGCTTATGAGGGCACTTTCTAGAAAAATGTCCTATCTCTCCACAATAGAAGCATTTGAAGGGTAATTTACCCTTATACTTACATGAGCCTATTTTCAATTTCTTTGTAAATAAAGCAATTATTTCATCTTCATAAATATCAAAAATCTCATCCTCCTTGGGTTTCTTACCTTAGAATTTTATTTATGGCTTCATCTCTACCTTGAATGATTCTTCCTTCTTTGGTGGTATATCATCATTTACTCTCATCTCATATGTAGTAAGACTACCATGAAATTCATCCATCTTTAACTGAGTAAGATCATGACTTTATTCTATACTAGACACTTTTGGAAAAAAATTGAAGGATATAGACCTTAATAAATTTTAAACTACAATATCCTCTTCAAGGTTCTCTCCAAGACCCCTCATGATGTTCATAATCTCATCAACTCTTTGTAGAAAGAATGTCACAAAATCTTCTTCCTTCATCTTGAGACTCTCAAATTATCTTTGATGAGTATGTAACTTTGACAACTTAACCTTTAAATATCCTTCATATATTGTCTTAATTTTATCCCACATTTATTTGGTAGATGTATAATGGATTACTTTAGTGTATTCAGTCTTTAAAATACCATAATTGATAACATTCATTACCTTAGAATTCTTCTCAAACAACTTATTATCTGCAATATTGGATGGAGAAATAGTAGGTACCAAATAACCATCCACAATAGATTGCCAAATGTCAAACCCTAGGGACATGATGTAGGTCCTCATTATTACACTCCAAAAATCATAATTGGATCCATTGAACATAGGTTCTTGCTTAGTAGAGAAACCTCCTTGATGACTACCCATATTGTACCTTGGATCACCTTCAAGCTATCAAGCCTTTACCAAGGGATGTGATCTGATACCAATTGTTAGAGGTACAATCACTAAGAGGGGGGTGAATAAATGGGCCTAGATAATCCAAATTCAAATACAAACCTTTCAAACTCTTAATTAGTTACCACAAGCATTTATGAATCATACATAACATTCATAGTAATGAACAAGAGAGACAATACAATCTCAAGCACATAACACATGACATATGTGGGAAACCCTCTTAGGGGAGAAAACCCATTGGAACCTATAATTGAACTACTATCCTATAATAACAATAACCAATTTAAACCAACTACAATTGATCAAGGAACTACCATCCCTTATTCAGTGAGACTACAATCCCACAAGTTGGCACAATACCTGTCTAGTTGAGCTACCACAACAACTAGACCTTTAGTAAGTTCCACCTTACAAGGAGGCTACAACCCCCTAGATGTTGAGATACTAAAACAACACCTATAAATAACACATATCTTGAATATTGATTTCTTACCAATCTGGTGTAGATATAAAGTATAGTATCTCTCTTCAACTTTGTACACCTAATATATATAAAGCCACCTTTTGGATCACCTTAGAACTCTTTGCTCATCCATAATCTATAAGAGTACTATTCTAACATCAAAAACATGACTCGTGGGTCATACACACAATCCTCAATCTACTCTAATCATCAACTCATCTATTGGTCACTCTCCCTCTCCTTCACTCCATAATTCTCACAGAGACTCCTCATACAAGTCTCACAAGTTTAGAAAGCATCATCTTTGATTTCACTATTTATAGAGCATTCATGATTATCACCATCTTGATCAGCCATTAGGCATGACTTAACCCTTAATTCATCTCTAACATCAATAAAATTCTCAAAACAATCTTCATTGGTTAGCCATAACATCTATGGGCCACCCTTAAGTAGTTATACCTTTCAATTAGGCCCTTGTAGCTCTTATAGGTCTCATGGAGACCTATTCACCCATTTATCACTTCATAAAGAAAAAAAACATAGGACCACATTGAAAAACATACGTACACTCTACATGACCCTTTATTCAACCTCAAATGATCATAGTCATCTCCGATCACCTCTTGTATGCTCAATCAACTCAAACACTGACTTGTTACATAATAACATCATGAACAAACACATAGTTAACTTATTAAACATTGTTCGTACTCAAAATAGATTTATCACACCTAAAAAATACATTTATATGATCCCCATGGAGTCTAAAACACTCTCTAGTGGCTAAGTCATCATGAAATATAGAAACATCATCAACATAAGCTCAATTATCTTTCTCGGGTCACTTACAGTTTATGCACAAAAACACAATCAACTTTGAACCTTCATAAATTTGACCATAAAAACTTTCAAATCATTAAATATATATTTCCAAATGTTCCTTGGATTCCTCTAGAAACTATCTTTTTTTACCATCAGCAAATTTTGCTTGTATCAAAAGCTATGGAAAAAATACATAGAACAAGTTTTTCCTTTATTAAATTCAAAATTCAAATGCAAGTGGTCACAGTTAAACTTAGATCACTATGATCACATCTCATGCTCTCTAATATTCATATTAAATATGAACTATAGATATTTTTTAAACTTCAACACATAATACACCAATGCCCCAATGTTAAACTTTGAATAATTAACCTTATCTCATGCAATCTGGCAACTTTGACCTCATACACTCCAATCTCTGTGGATCAGCTAGATCTTTATCATGCAGCATGCATCATTCAATAAATATATATAAACACCCAATAACCATTATAATCTTATCCTTAACTTTTATCAATGTTAAACCTTGAACACTTTTCCTCATCTAACTACTTCTTGACATCTTATAATGAACACACTATGTTGATCCTTTTATAAGGAACTCGATCTTTAACATTGTTAACCAATAAACACTTTGACCCATTTTAATTATTGTGAATCTTAGATTTATATGTATTAAATCCTATGAACCATATCATATCCATTTTTTCCTAGTCTTTACCCTTGCTATAAAATGACTATGGGGACCATTGCTTATCTGGTTGGAAGGCCAACTTTGCACAGTCATATCTTTTACTTCACACACTCACATGTTATCAAATTTGGACCATATGTTATCCTAAAATATGATAATCCAACCATGTGTCAAAATTATCCTCAAACCTTCACATGTGTTAGATATAACACCATTAATTTGATCACTCATATTTTTCTCTGCAATAGAGCCAACTATGTCAAGAACTACTTAGAAGGCCAACTTTGTACAAGCATATCTTTTGATGTGCTTCATCACATGATCTAAAATTTAGCACAAAATAACTAGGCACAAAAATTAATAAAAATATATGATAATTTTATCCTTTTACCTTCACATGTGAAAAATATAATAACATAAAAATGCCTACTAGGCTTTTCTTACTAGATTACAAATTTGGCTAAGTATGGAAAAACATTATCGAACTGCCTAGGAGCCCAAATTTGCATAGACATATCTTTGGTTGTGATTCATCACATGACTTTATACTTGGAATATATCAACATGGGACTAATTTTATCTCAACCATATTACCAACTCCCCCTGACTCATCCATATGTGGCAATGGTGGTGTCAAAAAATTGCCTACTTAGATTTTCTACCACTAAACCCAAATTGTCTATATGAAAACAATGATCAAACAGATGAAATCCACACAGGCACACAAGCACTCAAAACATATAAAACATATTATGGACCTATTTCACAACATCAAATAATCATATTCATCCCTAACCATGCCAAAATAGAAGATCAACCAAGCATACTAGGACAAGCACTTTGCACACTTTATCATTATCACTTAGACTATCAAGACACTTAATCCATTCACTTTGACACATCCATGACATCGCCATGATATAATTTATAAAAATCCAAAACTTTCCTTCTAGATCAAATGGGAATCATTCAGTATCATCCACTCATAATGGAC
Organism: Torreya grandis; assembly: GCA_037957365.1. NCBI lineage: Eukaryota > Viridiplantae > Streptophyta > Pinopsida > Cupressales > Taxaceae > Torreya > Torreya grandis. Next base: position 2,416,220 of record JARHVA010001352.1, on the reverse strand, counting down.
TAGGATGAAAAATACCTTATTTTAGAGGCACTAGAATTGGTGAACCAAGTTGCTTGATTGCCAATCTTTTTGGCATGCTCTCAAATAAATAGAGTGGGCCAAATATGTATCCAAAGTAGACATACTCATACTAGTTTGTGAATATTTCTTCTTGTTAGACTATAGGATCACTTGAAATATTTTTGCTTGATGGCTCTCGATTTGACCAATCTTCTTCAAACCTAAAAATCTCAGTATTTCCTTCAAGTGACACTTATCTCATGATTGATCAAATACTACAATCCTATTCACCCATGGATATTTTAAGTGGCATATTTGGCTCTTAATATCCTCTTGAGGAGTCTTTACTTGTTCATTCATCACTTCTATCTCATTGGTTGGGTCACTAAAACTACCTCTAATTACCTTAGTCAACTCATAATTACTTGGTAACCACATATAGATTGCTTCAAAAACTTCAAACAAGCCTTCATATTTGTCTTTTTCTTCCCCGTCATGCACATATGAAACATTATTGAGGACATCTAGTTGCAAATCAACTACATCAATATATTCAACCTCACCAAAGCCCAAACTATGATAGTTAGATTGTTTCTCTTCCTTTATAAATAAGGGAGTATCATCATTAGAAGAAAGGTCCAATTTATCATGTTTTTGAAGCTTTTTACTAGTATGCTCATAAAATTGTATCATTTGGGCACTCGATATGTCTTCTTCATTAACCTCACTCAAGACTTCATCTTGTTTTTCAACTACAAATAAGGGTTCATCTGACCATCCAAGGTCTAAAACATCACACGTGTCTTGCTCAAGCTCTGATTTGCCTTCCTCTACCTCCAACCTATCAAGTTGTCTTCATTTAACACCTCATCTTTCAATGAACCAAGTTATGCTATATGGATTTGATCCTTCTTTTTGTTTATGTACAATAGATAGTTGGTTGTCCATTTAAGGTACCCCCCATATTCAGCTTGAGGATTGTCTTCTTTAGGTTCAAGTTTATTAGTGTCAAATCCATGCCAAGAAGGTTAGTCCAAACCCCACTTTTCCTTCTCTGAATAAAGTGGGCTACCTATCATGATCTCTTCATCATATACACTTGTATTTTCCTCTTTTGGCTCACATGTGATTATAATCTCCTCCTCTATTCTTTGTAAAATAGGTTATTTATCTAAGAGGGAGATGGTGGGAGGGTGAAAATGTTCACCTTATTTGAATATTAAGAGAGTGTCCTTCGAACTAGGGAATTTGAAATATTTTATTAGTGGCTCTTGAGGGAGGGCTAAAGAGTCATGGAACTCTCACAAGGTAAGCTCATTGAGTTGAGCTAACACCTCTTTTTCTAAATTGGTTCTAGGGCTACCTCAACTAACACCTCTTTTTTTTCAATGCTCTCATTGACTGATTTCCATGAGGGGAAAGTATAGGGAACAACCACCTTTTCTTTTTCCTAAATGGGTATAGGAGAAAGTGGTTTCACAAGATATGGTATGACATAGTCATGGTCATTGGTATAGGAGAAGATCCATGATGGGATGGATTCATGTTCTTTAACTAGATGGTCTTCATTTTCTCTCCATTTTATAGGACCTCCTTTATAAAAATAAATGGTTTCAAGATCTTGAGTGGGGATGGGCATAGGGGATTGATTACACTGAGTCTATTGATCTTCATAATATATCAATACATCCTCATGTTTTGGACCTTGCTTTTCAACCACACCTTCTTCTCCCTTTCACAAACTAGCCATTATTCATCCTCACAAACTAACCATCTATTCTTGACTAGCTAAAGATATATCCTTACCTCTTGTAGAACATGAATAGGGATGATTGAATAAATTTATGAACCCTTACCAATCTCCCCTATCAACTCAAATATATTCTATTAATGCTTGATTAAATATAAAAAGGATGTAATAGGGTAAATATGGTCTTGACAAGGGGAATTAGAGGACTAATTTAAATGCAAAGGAAGTTGATCTTGGTTATACACAGGGGTGGGTGGATGGAAAAGTCCATGATAGGGATGATAGTTTATTTGAGGGCCACTTGGGGGGAATATATAAATGTTATTATATTGATAATTTTTATGGTGAGGTAGAGAATAAGCATACTAATCAAAAAATAGTTGATTGTACATACTAGATAAAAATTATAAGGAACTTAGGATGCTTATACCAACTAGTCATTACTTGGAGTCACCATTTGTGTTTACACACATGCCTCTTAAATTTGATTGGATGAAAAGAACACCAAGAATATTCACTCAGTGCATAATGTAGTCCTATCGAGCATGCCAAAAACTATCATGGCACCCTTAGAGAGAGTTTTTTAGGCTCCCTCCAACTAAGCTGCAATATTAGGACAACCCCAAACTATGGGTATCCTATGGTGGGGTTTAACCTCTGGATAAGGCTGACTTCATCTTGATGGATCACCTAAACTAATTATTCTACTTGGAAAAGGGTTAGAAAGGGGTAAAATGGTTACTAAGAGAGATAAAAGGTGATGTAAAAAATTTAAATGAGACTCATATATGCTTGAAACCAACACTAGATCAGCATAAGACAATGTTTTCTCACACAATCTCATAAACTAGCTAATTTCATAAGTATTTCAGGAACTAGGCTCACCAAGAAATCAAGGAATCAAAGAGGAATTCTAAGTCTCACACTAAACATCCATCAATGGAAGAAAGAACACCATTTCATACCTACAATATATTGAAAACATGTTAAAAGAGGTAAGAAAGAAGGACAATGGATATGAAAGAATCTCCTTCATAAGGCCATCATACACAAGGTTGCTAAACACTAGTTAAATGCAAGAGATAGGTAAAAAATTATCTTATTACTTCAAGAGGTAGATCTTACAAATTTTGACATGGTTTAGCCTTTTCAAATGAGAGTCTCTTGCTATTCAAAAATTAGAGAGTCATTATAAGAGTTCAAAATCAGAGAGAGACTATATAAAATCTAAGAGCCCTTACAATGAGGAAGGAAAATGGAAGATATAGGAGAAATGGGAAGAGAGCGTGAGAGGGAACACATCATCATAAATAATTAAATGATCTTCTACCACATTTCAATGAATTCTCAGTCACATTTTTATCAAATCAAGACTAATCCTCCATCAAAAAGTTAACCTTCATTTGTCCCAATAGCCTTTGAATCTTCTCATTAGATTATAAATACACTAGAAGACAAGAATATATTCTAAAGATGATGATTCAAGATCTTGTTAATAAGGAAAACTTTAAAGACCCTTAAAAATAAATGAATGCTCCATCTACATTATCCAATCCCCAAATCTCTTCCTTAGATCTCCTACACCACCTTCCACTTGGCTTCATTATAAGGACAAAATCCTCATATCCATGGACCTGAAAAATTCATGACTATGTATATTTTAAGTAGTTTTAGGTACCTTATTTTTGAGGATATGACTCTGTTGAAAGATGACCTTTCATTAGTCACAAATCTGCCCCTACTTATAGGTTTACTATAGATGAAGGCCAATCAACCTATTGGTTTTAATAGATCCTTGTAGGTTTACTAAAAATATAATTAAACACCCAATCACCATTAGATCCTTATCCTTTAACTTTTCTCAAAGTTAAACCTTGAACACTTATCCTCATCTCACTACTTCTTGACATCTTATAATGAACACACTATGTTTATCCTTTTGTAAGAAACTCAATCTTTAACTTTGTTAACCAACAAACACTTTGACTCATTTGACTTTCTATGCACCAGAGATATATATGTATGAAATCTTGTGAACCATAGCATATCTATTTGGTCTTAGTATTTACCCTTGCTAAAAAATTACTATGGGGACCATTGCTTATCTTCTTGGAAGGCCAAATTTACACAGTCATATCTTTTACATCACACACTCACATGTTCTCAAATTTGGACCATATGTTCTCCTCAAATAGGAAAATCTAACCATGTGTAAAAATTATCCTCAAACCTTCACATGTGTGACATATAACACCATTAATTTTCACTCATATTTTTCTCTACCATAGAGCCAACTATGTCAAGAAGTAATTAGAAGGCCAACTTTGTACAATCATATATTTTGATGCGCTTCATCACATGATTAAAAATTTAGCACAAATAAACTAGGCATAAAACTAAACAAAACCATATGATAATTTTATCCTTGCACCTTCACATGTGAAAAATATAACAACATAAAATTTCCTACTCATCTTTTCTTACCACATTGTAAATTTGGCTAAGTATGGAAAAACACTATCAAACTGCTTGGGATCCCAAATTTACATAGACATATCTTTGGTTGTGATTCATCACATGAATTTATACTTAGAACATATCAACTTGGGACTAATTTTATCACAACCATATGACCAACTCCCCCTAACTCATCCACATGTGGCAATGGTGATGTCAACAAACTGCCTACTTAGATTTTTTGCCACTAAACCCAAAATGTATAAATGAAAACAATGATCAACCAAAAGAAATAAACTCATGCACACAAGAAATAAAATCATATAAAACATCTTATGGACCTATTTCACAACATAAAATCATCATATTCATCCCTAACCATGTCAAAATATAAGATCAACCAAGCATACTAGGATAAGCACAGTGTACATGTTGTCATTATCACTTAGACTATCAAGGCACTTCAGCCATTCACTTTAACACCTCCATGACATAATTAGTAACTATCCAACACTTTCCTCTTGCATCAAATTAGAATCATTCAGCATCATCCACTCATAATGGACTAGGATGAAAAATACCTTATTTTGGAGGCACCAAAATTGGTGAACCAAGTTACTTGATTGCAAATCCTTTTGGCATGTTGTCTAATAAATGGAGTGGGTAAAACATGTCTCCAATGTATACATACTCATAAAAATATACCTATCTTTCTTCTATTTAGTCTATAGGATCACTTTAAATCTTTTTGTTTGATGGCTCTCAATTTGACCAATCTTCTTCAAACCTGAAAAACCTCAATATTTCCTTCAAGTGACACTACATCTCATGATTGATCAAAAATTTTAATCCTATTCACCTATGGATAATTAAAGTGGAATATTTGGCTCTGAATATCCTCTTGAGGAGTCTTCACTTGTTCATTCACCACTTATATCTCATTGGTTGGGTCACTAAACCAACCTCTAATTACCTTAGTCAACTCATAATTACTTGGTAACCATATATAGATTACTTCAAAAACTTCAAAAAATCCTTCATTTTGTCTTGTTCTACCCCTTCATGCACATATGAAGCATTATTAAGGACACTTGGTTGCAAATAAACTACATCAATATATTCAACTTCACTAAAGCCAAAACTGTGATAGTTAGATTGCTTCTCTTCCTTTATAAATAAGGGAGGCTCACCACTGAAAACAAGGTCTAATTCATCACGCTTTTGAGGCTCTTTACTATTATGTTCATCAAACTGTATCTTTTGGGCACTCGATATGTCTTCTTCATCAACCTCACTCAAGAATTCATCTTGTTTTTCAACTACAAATAAGGGTTCAGCTGACCATCCAAGGTCCAAAACATCACACTTGTCTTGATCAAGGTCTGATTTGCCTTCTTTTACCTCCAACCTATTAGGTTGTCTTCATTTGACACCTCATCTTTAAGTGAACCAACTTATGCTATCTAGATCTGATCCTTATTTTTATTTATGTAAAATAGATATTTGGTGTTCCATTCAATGTACCCCCCATATTCAACTTGAGGATTGTCTTCTTTAGGTTCAAGTTTATTAGTGTCAAATCCATCCAAGAAGGTTGGTCAAAACCCAACTTTTCCTCCTCTAAATGAAGTGGGCTACCTATCATGATCTCTTCATCATAGACACTTATATTATCCTCTTATGGATCACCTATGATTGTAATCTCCTCCTTTATTCTTTGTAAAATAGGTTTTTTATCCAAGAGGGAGATGGTGGGAGGGTGAAAAAGTTCATCTTGTTTGAAGATTAAGAGAGTTTCCTTCCAACTAGGGACTTTGAAATATTTTTTTAGAGACTCTTGAGGGAGGGAGAAAGATTCATGGAACTCTTATAGGTAAATCTCATTGACTGAGCTAATGCCTCTTTTTCTTGAATTGGTTCCAGGGCTACCTCAACTAACACCTCCTCTTTTTTGTCAATGGTCTCATTGATTGATTTCCATGAGGGGAAAGTATAGGGAACAACCACCTTTTATTCTTCCTAAATGGGTATAGGAGAGATTGGTTTCATAAGATATGGTATGACATAGTCATGTTCATTTCCATAAGATAAGATCCATGATGGGATGGATTCAAGTTCTTTAACTAGATGGTCTTCATTTTCTCTCCATATAATAGGACCTCTTTTGTAAAAAGAAATGGTTTCAATATTTTGAGTGGGGATGGGCATAGGGGATAGATTTAACTGAGTCTATTGATATTCATAAGATATCAATACATCCTCATGTTTTGGACCGTACTTTTCAACCACACCTTGTTCTCCCTCTCACAAACTAGCCATTATTCATCCTCACAAACTGACCATCTATTCTCTACTAGTTGAATATATATCCTTACCCCTTGTAGAACATGAATAGGGATGATTAAAGAAATTTATGAACCCTTACCAATCTCCCCTATCAACTCAATATAATTTGTTAATGCTTAATTGAATATAACAAGGATGTAATAGGGTAAACATGGTCTTGACAAGGGAATTAAAGAACTGATTTAAATTTAAACAAGGTTTATCTTGGTTATACATAGGGGTGGTGGAGTGAAAAGTAGATGATAGGGATGATAGGTTGTTTGAGGGCCACTTGGGGGGAATATATAAACATTATTATCTTGATAATTGTGATGCTTAGGTAGAGAATAAGCATATTAATCAAAAAATAGTTGATTATACATACCAGATAAAAATTATTAGGCACTTGGGATAATTATACCAACTATTCATTACTTGGAGTTTCCATTGGTGTTTGCACACATGCCTCTAAAGGTTGATTAGATGAAGAGAACACCAAAAATATTCACTCAATGCACAATGTAGTCCTATCGAGCATGCCAAAAACTATCATGGAATTAATATACAACCTTGGAGAGAGTTTTTTAGGCTCCCTCTAACTAAGCTACAATATTGGGACAACCCCAAGCTGTGGGTATCCTATGGTGGGGTTTAACCTCTGGAGAAGGCTGACTTCCTCTTGATGGATCACCTAACCTAATTCTTCTACTTGGAAAAGGGTTACAAAGGGGTAAAAGGGTTAATAAGAGAGATAAAAGGTGATGTACAAAATTTAAATGAGACTCACATATGATTAAAACTAACATTAGATCAGCATAAGAGAATGTTTGCTCACACAATCTCATAAACTAACCAGGCTCACCAAGTAAACAAGGAATCAAAGAGGAATTCTAAGTCTCACACTAAACATCCATCAATGGAAGAAAGAACACAATTTCATACCTATAATAGCTTGAAAATATGTTAAAAGAGGCAAGAAAGAAGGACAATGGATATGGAAGAATCTCCTTCATAAGGCCATCATGCAGAAGCTTACTAAACACTAGTTAAAGGCAAGATATAGGTGAAAATTATCTTATTACTTCAAGAGGTAGATTTTATAAATTTTGACATGGTTTAGCCTTTTCAAATGAGAGTCTCTTGCTATTCAAAAATTAGAGAGTCCTTTTAAGAGTTCAAAATCAGAGAGAGACTAAATAAAATATAAGATCCCTTACAATGGGGAAGAAAAATAGAAGATATAGGAGAAATGGGAAGAGAGAGTGAGAGGGAACACATCATCATAAATCATTAAATTATCTTCCAACACCTTTCAATGAATTCTTAGCCACATTTTCATCAAATCAAGATTAATCCTCCATCAAAAAATTAACCTTCATTGTCCCAATAGCCTCCAAACCTTCCCATTGGATGATAAATACACTAGAAGACAAGAATCTATTCTAAATATGATGAGTCAAGATCTTGCTAAGAAGGAAAAATTTTAAGACCCTTAAATATAAATAAATGCTCCACCTATATTATCCAATCCCCAAATCTCTTCCTTAGAACTCCTACACCACCTTCCACTTGGTTTTATTATAAGGACAAAATCCTCATATCCATGGACCTAACAAAGCCATGACTATGTCTATTTTAAGTTCTTTTAGGTACCTTCTTATCGAGGATATGACTATGTTGAAAGATGACCTTTCATTAATCACAAATCTACCCCTACTCCAAACCTGGTCATAAGTTTATTATAGATGAAGGCCAATCAACCTATTATTTTTAATATAGCCTAATAGCAATGAAGATCCATAGATTAGGGTTTCTTGATCATACAAAAGAATTAAAACCTACTTATGAAAGATTTTAAGATCTTTTAGAGCATTAATGGTGGTTAATGAACTTACATGACTTGATTCTAGTAACCTAAATCGTATTTGGTCTTGCATTTACTCATTTACATGCTTGGGTGTAAAAATCCTTTGATCTAATTGATCTACCTTTGTGACATCCTCTTGGGCTACTTATTGCCTTTTAAAACCTGACCATTATAAGCTTAGGCATGCATCCTCATCCTATGCCTTCTTGGAACTCATTCAAATCTGCTTTGTTGATCCTCAAAGGAGTCTTCTAGATTTAACCCTCATCATTATCCATTGATATATGATCATTAAATAGATCATTACATTTGGTATCCCCACATTGATATTCATCTCAACTCTTTAAAATCTAACACTTGGTAGTCTCACATGCCTCCTAGGATCCTACTATCATCCTTCATTTAGTTCATGTGCTTACACCACATGAAGGCCTCACATATAATCTAGGCTCATTGAATTATTGACCATACGTGCACCATTGATTATACTTAAGAATTTACCAAGTTTGAGACACTTATCAGCTTCACATTTGACTCAAGATCCTCTAAATTTTTGACCTCAAGCTCACTATTGATCTTTAACTACATGATTAAATATGTGCCATAGATATTCTTTGACTTGGTGACTTCATTAGATCCCCCACATGCCATTAAATTTTGATGTTGGCTTCTAAGATCATGCCACTTATTAACCCTATGTTCAAATTTATCCTATTAAGGATTTTTGAATCCAAATGGTTATTCCTTATGGTTTTAACTTGACATCTCAATGCACATCCCACTCTGCTAGTTCAACTTTGAAAGCTTATATATTAAAATTAAAAAATCATCAAGATACAAAATTTGTAGAGGATGTTTTTGGCACAAAAAAAATCATGTTAATTTAATCCTTCAACCTTGGTTGACTTCCTAAGTGCACTTATGAAATTCAAAACCAAACAAACTTGTTCATTCCTACATGATATGCCATGATGGTTTAGTTCCTTAGGATTGCCAAATTCACACTTTAAGGTTGCGTAAAGTGTTCTAAAAGCTTGAAAATGACAAATAATATTATCTTGAAGAGTTTCTACTCTTTTCACCCTTGTATCACTCTCTCAATAGGATTCTACTCAACTATTCAAACCACATCCAAGAAAAATTTCTTATGTGGGTCAATTTTGGCCAACAATTACATAACTACCCTGAAAAATAAAGGTTATTCCATCACTCCTTATCTTCATTCTAAATTTAACTCCCATGAATCATTACTTGATGTGTTTTTCATGCATTATGTTGTGTTTCTAAATTTTATCACCTTGTGTTTTTCGCTAATCAGACATGACTCTCTCCCTCTTCTATTTTAGTAATTTTTAATTCCTCTCAAGTTAAACTCCCCATTAAACTTAGTTTAAATTGTTTAAACCTAATTTATATTATGTAATGATACTTAAATAGATAGGGTTAAGAATTTATAAAATATAGAGACAAGGGTGAATATCAATTTTATAATAGGCCAATTAATGTGCTAAACTGAGATGTACCATATGCTAAATTTATAAAATTGATATAGTTTATTAATGGAAAGTACAACTATTCTAGATATGGAAATGAAATAAAATAGAGTTATTAATTATTTTTTATGCTAATGCAAGTCTAGATTTGGTATAGGTGGAAAGTATGTAAGAAGATAGTTTTGGATTAGTCATAAGATTTTAGATCTGGTGCCTCTAGCTTTCTAGACACTTGCATCAACATAGGATAATTACATCAATGCTAGTGTCTTATATAGAATATTCACTAAAATAGGATGTGACCACCTAGATATTATTGAGTTTGGCTTCACCTTCACTCTACTGCATTCAAATGTGGGTCATGGACTATCACTACAGGTGAAATTGTAAAACCCTAGCTTTTTATCTTCAATGTGACCTTGGGTCAAAATGGGTTATTGGGTACATGGTGTTGATTTGACTTGAAATGATCTCTCTTTAAAATGGCATTGCCTACATATCCAAAACTCTAGAAGAGCACCTCATTCTCATGTAGTTATCCTATACATGTTGGATTATGTGTGAATCATGTTGTTGATGTAGTTTTTATGCACACCATAGATTTATTGAGGTAACCTCTAACATTTTTAAATATTAATGAAGATAAAATACACTCTAGGGCATGATTTAGAGGCATGGATTAAGCAACTATGTGGTGGAATAGTAGGCTAAGCATGTTGGTTGTTAACCAGTTGTGAATGGGTGAGTGAAACCTAGAAGAGACTAGATCCTAGTTGAGTTAAATGGATGGATTTTATTCTAAAGAGGGTATATCTCAAAAAAATCCAAAAAGGGGAAATTATAGAGAAGGAAAGAAGGTTATATGATCTAAAGAAGGATTAATTCTAGGTTGGTATCTTTATCAATAAGTATCTGAAACTAATGCTTGCAGCTAGCAGTTATTGCTCACACACATACAAATATAGTTAATGAGTCAAAGGAGAAGGTAATATATAAAACATTAAGATATCAACTAAATTATTCTCCTATTTATATTTTTTTCACACCCTTATTTAAAATATTATATCTTGGATCAAAGAGGTATCTAATTCAACTATGGCTTACTCCTATAAAATTATATCATGGGAGACACTTGTACACACTCAAAGAAATGAAATAGTCAACCTAATTGCATAAAATTAATGATATCTACTAATCATCCAATGAATTTACACATCTTATATCAACATACACCATTAATAACAAGAAGGAATTATCAATATATTTTAGATAATTTGAATTATTGAATCAACCAACCAAGAGAATAAACATAACTAATTACACATAATTAAAAGATAAATTCATCAACATAGTTACATGACAATCAAAAGGTTTCTTCCTGTATTGATAATATTTTCAATTAGCCTCCTCCCTCTTTTTTAAAACAAGATGAGAATAATATAAATATATTTAGGGAGGGGTTATATCATCCTCGAAATCCATGTTAAACACTAAAATTACATGCCAATGATAATCATAATGAGAGTTCTAATTGATGTAAATTTTTCATGCATGTTTAAATTCGTCAAAACTAGGACTTTTAAATAAGACTCATGCTCACAAAACCATGTAATGTGTGTATGATTACAAGATTATTTAGTCAACTATTACATGTATTAGTTCCATTTCCAATTTACATATAAAAATAACCTAAGAAAACTAAGTTTTACTAGACAATGAGGCCTGCATGATTGAACTCATAGTCATCAGAAGGATTGTACTGGAAGGTGAAGTTGAATTGGATGATCTAACTGATGAGGCCACAAATTTATTTATTAATCCATACCTAGTATATATCTTTTTCTATGTAAATCACCATAACCATCTATGACTCATGTAAATGAATGAATGAATTTATGATTTTATATATATATATATATATATAATGTTATGAATTAATGATGCTTTGTCTTTGATTAAATTATACTTGTGTAACCTTATTTAAAAAATATTTTAAAGGTAACATAAGATTGTAGGAATATATTTTGGGCACAACACTTATAGAGAAGCCCACAACAAAAAGGGCTTCCACCTATAGGTTTCTCATAGCAATTGTTGGCTTCTACCTATAGGTTACCCATAGAAACTATTGGTTTCCACCTAAAATTTGTCCATAGAAAATATTGGTTTCCACCTGTAGGTTTTCCATAGAAACTATTAGTTTCCACCTATAGATTGCCTATAGCAACTACAGGGTTTCACCTATAGGATCTCGTAGCCACTACATAGAGCAAAACTATTATTGTGATCAAATTTGATTAGAGTTTAAAGACACATCTAGCTATCTTAGGAATTAAGTGGATGATTTAATATGATCCTCCATATCTATTTTTTGGACTCCTCACATGTAAATAATCTTCGATGTGCTGCTAAAGGTGAGTAAGAGAAGGATAATGGATAGGAGACAAAAAGAAGTAAAACAACAAAGCAATATATATTGTCCTTAACCCAGTTAGGCTTAAAATAAGTAACTTCAATTAATAACCACCTAAAGGTTGACTGGGATAGTCCCCAAATTATTTTTATCTTTCTTAATTCAATGTTTTTGGTTAAAGCTAATAAAATTGACTTATGTATTTAATGGCAGAACCTAGATTAGATTAAGGGTTGAATAGATAATAACAAATTAGTAGAATTGTATAAGTCATTGCATCCTAAATATTTTAATCCTTTATAGAAATATTTAATTTCTACATATTTGAGTAATGAGATATTTGATTCTATAAGAAGATTTTTCAAGTCTCTCAGAGAAGGATTGGAACTTAGTAATAAATGAGGAAGGGCCCCCTCAGAAGGAGTTGCAGTGAAGACCCTAACCCTCTTTAGTTTAAGTGTGTTATGTAAGTTTATTTCATTATTAGTTTGATTATATAAAGTGTGATACATGTGTGATTCATAAGTGTGAATTATATTTGTATTTTTTTATAATAATTTCATAGTATAACTATCTAGTGAATTCAATATAAGTTCATTATACTACAACTAGTAATCAAGTTAATCTATGGATCAATAATGCATATATAGTGCTAACATCCTTGAAAATCATATGTATCTTGGGTTGACAATTAATGCTAATCAAACTCAAGAATATGATATTAATTGGTTAATAAGTCTCTATAACATTTTGATGTTGTTGTTAAGGAGGGTGTCAATTATTACTTTCTAGATCAATTATTGATTTTCAAGATTGATTAATACATTGTCCTACCCAGGTGGGAAAGTTGAGTGAGGACACTATGATGTCTTATACTAGATGTCTAAGTTCTTATATTTTTATGATGCATAACATTTTTAATGTATTGTGCTACCCAATCAGGTAAGTTGAATGAGGGCACTATGGTGTCTTATGCTAGATGTCTAAGTTTTTGGATGTTGATGGTGCACAAATTTGAATGCCTCTTTCAAATATTATGATTTACTTAGTTAATGTTTTTTTTTAGAATTTAATTTCCTACAAGAGTGATTTACTTTCCATAAAGTGTGTCTTTCATTTCTTGCTTTCTAGAGTAGTTTTATTGCTTTCATTTCTTGCTTTCTAGAGTAATTTTATCACTTTCAATAGATAACTTTACTACTTTATAGAAGTAAAATTTAAATTCCAGTCATTTTTTTTTAATAATCCTTTATTTCTCTATATATTTTTTTCTTATTCTAAATAACCCCTTGGAACACATGAAAAACACACTAACCCTATGCAAGAAGGGACAGGACAGCTGAAGGAGTGGCATAACATTTATGCAAAGAGAAAGAGAATCTCAAGGGAGATTCCTTCCAAACAAGACATAAGCTTATACTAGGAAATAACCTCAAATACCTATAGAAACTAAGAATCTTATTGAAAAATATACCATAATCTGGAGGGCTCTTGAAGAAAGAAACACTACAAATTGAAGGAGGCATTTTGTAGAAGTATTATTGGATTTGAAAAAGGAAATAGAAGTGGAGGAAGCATTAGTTGAGTTAGTAAAGATAAATGAATGAGAATAAATTCATGAACCAAGCACTCCAAAAATTAACATTAGATCAACATTCCAACAAGGTTTTCTTGAGTAAATTAAAGAAAGCTTAGGAGAATCTTTAGACTTTTCATTTGATAAAAGGATTATAAATCAATAGATAAACATTTACTATCATGTTGATGAAGGGACTAATATAAAATTTGAAGATGAGATCCTAAGTACCTTTGGAATCCATATCACAATAAAATCCATCATGAATGGAGAAGGAGAATTTATGGATGACAATAGGACTCCAGGCATAGTTACTTTTGAATTTCCTATTTCAGATGCAATAGGCATAACACAAATAAAAAATGTTTTGCCCTTAGCCTTGCCCAATTTTAGAGGTAAATTATCAGAATACCTAGACACATTTTTGTTTAAATTTGATATCCTCTATATAATCTATGACTACAGGCAAGATTCATATAAATTGAAACTTTTTTTAGCCACCCTCAAAGACTCAACATTTCACTAGTTCATGGGACTAGGTAGAGTAATTCAGTCCACACTTGGGAGGACACGAAAAAGAAATTTCTAGCCAAGTATCAGGTATATGGATGAGAAATAAATTATAGAAGAAATGACATCTTCAATATGACTCAATAAGAATATGAATCTTTAAAAAACTATGTTGAACGGTTCATGTTTAGTGTACAAAAATTCATACAAATTTCACTAGGAGAAGAGCCTCTAAAACTCATCTTCCTAAAAGGAGTCAGAGAAGATTGTCTAGAAGCCTTATACCTAATGATTTGGAGAGATATCTCCCACCTTCCACTCATAAACATCAAGGAGTTGAGCAAGAATTATTCTAGGTTTGCCATAAACAAAGTCAAGGGCAACAAGCTTCCACTAATATCTACAAATGGCCTATCAAAATCTGAAGTTTGTAACCTATTACAAGACATGAAATAAGATATCATTAGTCACTTAGCTACCCAAATAGATATCCTAAACTCAAGGTAAAATCAAGAAGCCTTGGATCAAGATTTGACCATCTATTATCCAAATTGTAAGAAGAAGATAACATATTATAGGTGTTATGAGGTTTGGGCTAAAGTAGCTAACATCATATCTAAAGAACTAGAAATAGTAGAGCTACATGCTATAGGAGAAGATGGGGACTAATTTTTTTATGTTTCACAAAGAAAACCATGAGTTCAATGACCATCTTATCTAGGTATGGGACAAAATACACCTTTTGTAAATTCTACCTCCTTTAATTCATAATTTACAAATACTACTCCCAATTGGACTAGTCCATGAATGAATGTCCCACCTCCTAATTTAAACTAGAAACCATGTCAAAAAAGTTACCCCAATACCTCCTAGAAGCCTCTACAAAATCTATCCCCACCTTGGATACAAGCTTGGTAACCACCCCAAGGCCCACCCTTCACAAACTGGTGGCAGTAACCGTGGAGACCTAATCAACTCTAGACAAACTATCAAGGAGGATTCCTTCCAAAGAAATAACAATAATATCCTACTCTTATGCCCAATACACAAGCTACACCCAAGCCTAACTAGCTCCCTACCCAACCCATTCATAATCCTATAAATAAATTGATGCAATCGACATCCAATATTGAACCTGTTTAGTACCCAGCATATATGATGAACATCTATGAAGTTTACCTATATTTAGGAAACGTTATACCACCCCCAGCCCCACCCATAATAATGGAGTTAGATCAAAAAACTCTAAAATATCATGCTAACCCACCTTTACCAGCACAAGAGCTCTTTAAACTAGAAAATAAAGATGTTAATGAAATAACCCCACCATTTTTAGAATGTTTTAGTCTTCAACACCATGTAGTTGAACCTGAATTTGATTTCATAGGACAACTCAAGAATCTTTGTGTTAAAATTCCTCTCTTCCAGGCCATCAAGTATGTGCTCATATATTCTAAAGATGTTGGAGACTTATGTTTATGTAAACCTAAAAGGAAGAATAAATATCCCAATATAGTGAATGTGATTAGCTAGTTAGTAGACATTATGCTAGGAAACACCCTACCAAAGAAATATTTAGATCTAGGATGCCTAGTAGTAATAGTCTAGATCCATGACTAGCAGTTGTCCAATCTATTGATAGACCTAAGGGATATAATAAATGTAATGATAACTAAAACCATGAATAAATTATAATTAAATAATATTCATCCCACATTTATAATGCTACAAATGGCTGACATGTCTACAATCAAGCCAAAAGGAGTTATTGAAGATTTAGTCATTACTATATATTTTTTGGAGTATCCTATAGATTTCATTGTGCTACAACCAAAATTTAATTTGGGTGGATACCCTATTATCTTAGGATGACCTTGGCTTGCCATAGTTGATATCTTCATCAACTATAGATTAGGTAATATGCTGATATCCAATGGCAAACACACTAAGAATTTGGTCCTCTATCCTCCATCATAGCCAACCTTGGCACTAGAACATACATTATGGGTTGAAGAAGATGAGGAAAACTATCCTCCCTTGATTCTTGTATTCACCATAAACCATGCATTCAGCTTAGCTAATCAAGATGAAGATACAATTCTCTCTAATGTTCTCCAGAATAATTACCAAACTTATTTTGTAGATCTCAACCACCTGTAATGTGTTGAGTGCCCCTTTTCTAGCCTCTAGCAACTAGATAATTTTGATGCATCTATATATGAAATATGCTATCAGTTTCTACCTCATAGCTATAGCCAAACTAGATCCATTATCAATATAGAAATTATGAAATCACTCTCACAGCAAATTGAAATCTCTCTAGAAAAACATTAGTTATTAATAGCAAGTTGGAGTCAAATGAGGAAAATCACCTATTCATCATGGAGCATGCAAACCAATGCACTTTTACATGGGATTATAAGGATATATAATGAATCAGACCATAAACATGCACACATCATATCTATATCAAATAAGAGTACCAACCAATCAGACATCCATAACATAGGATGAATGTAGCTCTTAGAGAAATAGTCAAAGTGGAATTATAGAAACTCCTGACCATTGGATTTATATATTTCATCTTAAATAGTGAATGGGGTTCACCATTGGTAATTATACCAAATAAAAATAGAGAATGGAATGTATGCATAGATTACAAGGAACTTAATACAACAACCAAAAAGGATCACTTTCCTCTACCCTTCATTAATCAGGTGTTGGACATATTTTGCCTTTCTGGATGGCTTTGTGGTTAAAACTAGATTAGAATTGATCCTAAGGACTAGGAGAAGACCACCTTCACTTGTCTCTAAGGTACTTATGCTTATGCTTTATTACCTTTTGGGAGATGTAACACTCTTGTAACATTCTAGAAGGTCGTCCTGAGTATCTTTATAGATATGGTAAATGAATGTGTATAAATATATATGAATGACTTCACTATTTATAGAGAAAAATTTGATGAGTTCCTGAATAACTTGGAGAAAGTGCTATAACTCTATCAAGAGCACCATTCATCTTTAAGTCATAAGAAATGCTATATGCTTATGACAGAGGGCATTGTCTTAGGCTACCATGTATCTACTGAAGGAATTAATGTTGACCCTAAAAAAATTAGTATCATAAAAAACCTACTTGTTCTTCAAAACTAGAAAGATGTTAGGAGTTATTAGGACATGTTGTTTACTATAAGAGATTTATCAACAATTTTAGCAAAGTAGTAGCACCATTGTTCACTCTCCTAACTAAAGATGTTGAATTCATATGGACTCCTATCTATGATACCACCCTCAAATAATTGAAGGAATTATTAACCACTACCCATATTCTACATAGTCTTGATTGGAAACTTCCCTTCCATATTCACATAGATGCTTCAGAGACTGCCCTAGGAGCTGTGATAGGCCAAAATAGGAAGCATTCAACTATGTCATATATTTTATAAGCAAGAATATATAGGTAACATAGTTAAATTATATGATCATTGAAAAAAAGTTCTTGGCAATAGTCTATGCTATCAATAAGTTTTGTCACTACATAATAGGGTATCAAGTCTATATCCGTATAGATCATGCATCCATTAAGTACCTTATGAATAAACTAGCTATCCTAGGTAGAGTGATAAGATGGATACTCTTATTATAATAATTTGATCTCACTATTATAGATAAGTCTGTTAAAGATAATATTGTGGATAACTTATTTTCATGACTACAATCCCCTCAAGAAGATACCATAGTGAATGACTCATTTCCAGATGAGCACATGTTCTCCCTCACCCTTAAAACACCTTGGTGTGTTGATATTGCTAACTAGCTTGTAACAAGGTCATTTCCACAACACTTCCTCCCTAAACAAAAAAGAGCTTTGATTCAAAAAAGTGGTAGGTATTCATGTTTGTCTAGATTCCTTTTCTATATTAGGCGTGACTCCATCCTCAGAAGATGTCTCAAAGAAGATGAATTTTTAGATATCCTCAAAGCCTAACATGATGAACCCTATTGAAGGCACTTTGTAGCCAAGCGTATAATGGTAAAAATATTTAATACAAAATATTATTGGCCCTCACTCCATAAAGATGTAATAAGGTATACTATTCATTATGATAGATGTTAATGTATGGGGATACCCACACATTCAGATGAGATGCCTTTGTAGCCTCAAATGGTGCTTGAACCATGTGAAAAATAGGGCCCAAACTTTGTAAGACCTTTTGATCCAAAATCCAAAAACAAATATTACATCCTTATATGTACTTACTATATCACTAAATAGGTGGAAGTAAAGGCTCTTACACATGCCAAGGATGAGAAGGTGACAACTTTCCTCTATGAAGAAATATTCACAAGATATGGTGTGCAATGAGAAATAGTCACTGATCAAGGACCCCAATTCATCACTAGTTTAATTACTATCTTGGTCCAACATTATGAGACTAGGCATAATAAATCAACTCCATATCATCCATGGTTCAATGGATAGGTGGAAGTCACCAATAGGGAGTTATAAAATATTTTGACTAAGACTATTAGTATGTCCCATAAGGATTAGAAGGCTAAACTTTTTGAATATATTTGGGCTTATAGAATCATGTGAAAGACCACTATAGGCTTCACCCCATATGATTTGGCATATGGGAATAAACCTATCTTGATAATTGAATTTGAGAACAAGACCTTAGAGACAACACTAGAAGTTGGGATGGATATATTTGAAGCACAAAAAGAAAGACTTCTATAATTAAATGCCTTAGATGAATATAGATAATAGGCATTAGAGAACATAAAACTTATACATTATTAGTGGATTAGATGGCATGAAAGTTACATTAAGACCAAATAATTCAATGTAAGATATTGGGTTCTTCTTTTTTATTTGAAATACAAGGATCACAAGGGCAAACTCTAAACTAGATGGCTTGCTCCATTTGAGATTGAGCATGTTTATGACAATGGATCAGTACAAATTCAAACCATTTATTTGGTAATATTTTGTCTACTAGTCAATGGATACAAACTAAAGTGTACAAAAACCCACTCACTTAGGAGGAGTTTACCAAGCACATACATAAACAATTACAAAATGGCTACAATGATATACTGAATCAACATGATGTCTCACCAAATAAATGGAAAACCAACCAAAACATAGATGAAGAAGGAAAGGAGGACATCCTATCCCTCCTCTAGCATGAAGTATGAGACCTTCACATGGTCCTTAGCCAATCACCCTCATAGCTGACTTGGTAAGGATATAGAATAAAAATTCTACTATAGGCAATAGTTAGTGTCAAAAAAACCCTTTTTGAGCATTGTTGGTAGTTTATAAGTAGAAAACCAACATGTTGGCTACCCAAAACTATAAAATGGGCCTAAATAGAAAACAATCTTATTAGTTATTTAGGGGTAAAAAATAAACATGAAAATAAATAATCATTTTGAGCAAAACTATTTATCTTCCTCTAGTTGCCACGGGCTATTCTATAGCTATTGCATGCACCTCCCTCACCATTTATATAGTTACCTTTGTCAATGAAGATATTCCTTTAGTTTCTATGGGATATTCTCTAGATTATCTGTGCACCTTCCCCATACTTAGGCACAACTTTGTAGTTACTATGAGCTCCACCTATAGTTGTTATAAGTTCATCCTAACAGCTATATACACCTCTCTAGTGCATGTAGGTTAGTTCTTCAAAAACTATAAGCTATGGCTTTGTTTATGGGATTTTTAGAAATACATAGAAGACACCAGACAAGCTATAGGATAAGTGAATGAGGATTAGAGAAGAAAAGTCAAAACATTGCTAAGGAATACCCCTGAATAACAAGGTAAGAGCCATAATAAAGGCATACACTTCCAATCTTTACTTGGAGTGTTACAAATTAGAATTTATGGCTACAAGGACACACATGAACCACTTTTATCTTCTATTCATTTCATGAAGATTATTTCACTCTGTCACATAGTGAGATCTAGGATTTTTGGGAGCATGGGTCCTAAGTTTGAAAACCTTGCCGATTGTTAAAGGAAAAGTTCTCTAGGTATAAAATCCATAGGGAGTAAGACAACATAGAGAAAAATCATCAATAGGATCATGTAGAGGAATATCAAAAAGTATAAAAACCCTCATCTACCCTCTTTCATGTTCATACAACACCTGACTTAGATAACACAAAGATCCGTAGTGACCACCTTATGGTAGGAGGGCAATAATATATCATCCCACTACAAGACCCCTGCTCTAGTTCCATGTAGGTTATCATGATTGCATGCAAGGTATTGAGGGCATCATAGAAGGATAACATCATGTGATCTCATGATTACTCAAGGATCCCACTTTATTCAAGTTATAACTACTAGGATAATCATTGCATTTTGACAAATACTCACATGCCACTTTCCACTACGTAACCCTAGGCAAACCATTAAAAATGTATAACATATCTTTTGGTCATATAAAAGCATTTTTTATTCTTAATATAGCATGTATTATATTGAGAATCATATTCAATCATTAACAAGTCATTCATTAAGTTTTGTGTCTACTCACACTCATACCCTCATCATGACCACATCCTCTCTTTCCATTCTACTCATTCTACGTCACTTGGGGACAAGTGACACCTCACATGGGAGGGGTAGAATACTATAGGTAATAAATTATATGCATTCTAGGATAGTCTATATGTGTATATTAAAGGCCCATGATGACACCATACAATTAATAAGGAAAATAATCACTTTTATATTTTTCACTTGCGAGTATAACCCATTCAAACAAAACCAAAGCATGATATTATTTGTAACCTACAACCTACAACCACAAACCACCATTACTAAAAAAACCTACTTTTCTACAGGCATAACTCTAGAAACTAAACTAAGTGTGTTGATAATTATCAGTTGAAAGGGGTTATTAGAAAGCTAAACCTATTTAGAATGGGAGGATTACTTGTGAGACGGGAACCCATATATAACAAGCAACTTTAAGGAGACCCATATAGTTGGGTTATCTTCAATAGATTTGGATGGACCACTTATTTTGAGAAATTTTAGCATTTCTTATAACCCCTTGCTATAGAATTTGTAGGGTCCTTTACAAGAAATCAAACTACTATATATGGAATTACATTTCCAGTCACTGAAAAACTAGTAAGCTAGGCAATTGGGCTACCAAGTATAAGAGAAAATTGAGAGGACAAACCCAATGGTCAAGAAGTTAGAGAGCAGTTATGTCAGGGAGATGAAAGGCTAGTTATAAATAAAGGTGGTGTGGAGAGACTCAACCTAACCATATCTTGGAGGGAAGTAGTCTCATACATCATCAAATATATGACTTCTGAAGGAAGGTACTCTCTAATTTATACTCTTCTATTTAAATTTTTAAATCACTTAAGGCATGATAGACCATTAATATTCTAATCCACCTATGTAACATTCTAAAAATGATGTCTAAAAAATACCAAAAGGAGGTTGAGAAAGCCTTGTCTCATCATTGCCTAATATGGTTGATAGCAAAATATGTAACAAATACTGTTAGACCTAACCTCAGCTAGGAACAATTTATAACCTTAGATACTAGCAAACTTTCAGTAAGAACTAATTATATTGGATAGCCATAGTTATTGAAGGTTCATCTTAAACTGATATTGGTGGAAGAAGGAGAAGGAAACTAGTCCTACCTCCTTCTGACATAGAGGAGGAAAATCCACACACACAAACTGGGTAGAATATTCCTTCTCCCACTATTCCAACTATCTCCTCACTAAGGATTGATTATTCTACCATGGCTCCTTCAGAGGAGGAGGAAGTTATTCCTTCAACTATTTCACATGATGAACATGTTTCAAAAACCACCCTCCTAAAAATAAGAAGAAAATTGAAACAAAGAAACCCCCTGTATCAAAAAGGATACCTCCTCCTAGGAGATCTCAAGAAGTAATAAATAGAAGACAACTCTAGCCTCCTCACACATAGACATCAATGAGGATGAAAAGGAAAAGAAAGAGCCCAAGATTTGAAAGACCTCTAAAAGGTTCAAGATTACATAATGGTATATCAAATAAGAATCTACCAAGGAAGAAGAAGTACAGTCACCTAAGCTACCTAGATTCATTGAGGAAGATATGGATCTCCTTAGACATATTGGGTACACAAAAGAAGATATGATAATGATAGATCAACCTATAGAAGAAGAAGAATTGATTGAATAAAATACTATGGAAGAAGAAGTAGAATAAGTAGCTCCTCATGACTATGAGTTTTAAACCTTGGAACAAGCCATGAAAGAAATATATAGGTTGATGAATGAGATAACATAAAATTTAATAAAGGCCTATAAACACTTCTAGGGGCAGCAAAATTTATAGAACCATCTATATAAAAAGAAGGGTTATTGGAGGAAATTACAATAACTTCTTTGGAGGAACCTGCAGCAACTTCATCTACCTTGTCCATAGATAGCATTAGTGGATCCTCATAGGTACCTATCAAAAATAATGCTCTAGCTTTGGTCCCTTTCTATAATATATTTTATCTTCCATTGACCACTTCAAAAATGCATGTAGTATATTAAGTAATTGATGTGGATCTTTCAGCAATTATGCCAATAAAAATTGATGACCTCTTAAATTTTCTTAAAGGAAAATTAGGTGATGATGAAAGTTACCACAAGGAGTTGGTACAAATATTTAAGGTATATTTTGAAACAAGAGAGTAGAAATATGACTTAAAATAAAGATTGAAAATGGTTGAAATTAGGATCAACTATTTCAAAGAAAAGATTACTAAAATTCATGAAACCACTAAATTGTTAATGGAGTGTAGATCATCTTCTAGGGTGTATGCTATCTACTTAGAAGAAAGATGTCTTAAATTAAGATATGACAAGATCTATAATGATCAATCCTACATGGTTTGTGACCCTAAATATTTCTTTGAAGTCTATAGACATGTTGACCCTAATCTCCAAGCATAGTTAAGTGAGTTTTACATACACCAGTATGATGAACCTAGTGATACAATTTGGAATCCAAATACATACTTGGAGGATGTCCAACTAAATGCATTTACTTCATATTTCTAAATGAAATAGGAATAAATAAATAGGTGGAGTATCAAGTAAAATAAAAAGAAGCTACCTTAGTGATTAGGGGTGAATTAGCTAATCCAGAAGCTTTAATAGAAGAACAGATCTCCTTCATGAACTTAGGTACTCCACAAGCATGGGTCACAAGGAAATAAGTAGAGGTTCAAAATCACTACTTGAGTCTTATGGATGGAGATGAAATATAAATTTTTGTTTCTTATTCTCACAGATGGGTAGAACTCTCTGATGTTTTGAAAATAAATGAACCTTATTCCCCTCAAAACCTTAGGAAGACCATACACAGGGTATACATGTATATTGAGCTTGTCAAGAGGAGAAAGATAAAATAGTTGGGGTTGATGTTGCAACTACCTATGTTTTGGTTCCCAATTCTTGATTGGGAAGGAAAGGTCCCAGTTGATAGAGAGGTAGAGAAGAAAAGATGGAGAGACATTGATCATGATAAAGTTTTCTATATATTTGAAGGGTCAAGCTATATTAAGCTCCTAGATTTCAAAAAAATATATGGTTTCAAAATGCATCCATGGCTTGCTCAAGGTCGAGTAAGAGGTTAAGTAGGGAGGTGTGATGAGGCCACCAATTTCTTTATTTTATAGCCTCATCCATACCTAGTATATATATTTTTCTATGTAAATCCCCATAACCATTCATGACTCATGCAAATGAATGAATGAATTCATGATTTTATGTGTGCATTGATATATATATATATATCTTATGTTATGAATTAATGATGCTTTTTCTTTGATTAAATTATACTTGTGTAACCTTTTTTAACAAACATTTGAAAGGTAACATAAGACTATAGGAAATTTATTTGGGCATTAAAATTATAGATAATTCCACAGTAAAAGGGTCTTCCACCTATAGGTTACCCATAGCAACTGTTAGCTTCCACCTATAGGTTTCCCATAGCAACTATTGGCTTCCACCTATAGGTTGCCCATAGTAATTTTTGGCTTCCACCTATAGGTTTCCCATGGTAACTATTAGTTTCTAGTTGCAAGTTTCCCATATAAACTATTGGTTTCCATATGTAGGTTGCCTATGAAACTACAATCTTTCACCTATAAGAGGCCATAGCCACTACATAGAGCAAAACTATTGTTGTGGTTAGATGTGATTAGCTTTTAAAGACACATCTAGATATCTTAGGAACTAATTGGATGATTGAAGAGGATCATCCATAGATATTGTAAAAACTTCTCACATTTAAATAATCTTAGATGTGTTTCCAAAGGTGAGTAAGATAAGGACAATGGAAAGGAGACAAAAAGAAGTAAAACAACAAAGCAATATATATTATCCTTAACACAGTCAAGCTTAAAATAAGTAACTTCAGTTACTAACCACCTGAAGGTTGACTGGGGCAATCCCCAAAGTATTTGTATCTTTCTTAATTTAGTGTCTTTGGTTAAAACTAATAAAACTACCTTATGTATTTAATGGTAGAACCTAGATTAGATTAAGGGTTGAATAGATAATAACAAATTAGTAGAATTGTATAAGTCGCATCCTAAATATTATAATCCTTTGTATCAATCTTTAATTGTTACATATCTGAGTAATGAGAAATTTGATTCTGTAAGAAGCTTTTACAAGTCTCTCAAATAAGGATTGGAACTTAGTTCTAAATGAGGAAGGGCCCCCTCAGAAGGAGTTGCAGTGAAGATCCTAACCCTCTTTAGTTTAAGTG
This sequence comes from Torreya grandis, assembly GCA_037957365.1. Lineage (NCBI taxonomy): Eukaryota > Viridiplantae > Streptophyta > Pinopsida > Cupressales > Taxaceae > Torreya > Torreya grandis. The sequence goes on along the minus strand of JARHVA010001352.1, from coordinate 2,391,018 downwards.
TGTTGTGTAAGTTAATTTCATTATTAGTTTGATTATATAAAGTGTGATGCATGTGTGATTCATAAGTGTGAATTATTTCTATATTTTTGTATTTCTATTATAATAATTTCATAGTATAACTATCTGGTGAATTCAATATAAGTTCATTATACTTAAACTAGTAATCATGTTAATATGGATGAATAATTCATATATAGTGTTGATATCCTTGAAAATCATACGTATTTGGGGTTGGAAATTAATTTTAATCAAACTCAATAATTTGGTATTAACTAGGTAATAAGTCTACACAACACCAGCCATAGCTTGTTTATTTGCTTCTAGTTCCTAGAATGTTGTATCTGAGGCTATGTTTCAACCTAATTAATCCATATTTCAAATAGGATGGCTATGTAATCTTTTTATTTTCACCAATATGCATTCATTCTCTATTTTGGTGGATCTAAACTCCACCTGAAATATTTTTACCTTTATAACTTTCTTCCTAGAAAATCTTAATTATTATTCAATCTCTTCTAGTGTGCGCCCTTGAATACTTTGCTTTAAATTGGAAGCTTCATGTTAGATTAGTTCGTCAAAATTAGCCCTAATTATTAACTTAGATAAGGGATTTCATGCCCAAGATAACTTTAAGTCATCCAAAATTTGTAAGACCTAGTTTTCATGCACTCCTAGGTTTGGAATCAAGGATTGTGCACTTGATACCTATTAGAATAATTAATGGTTAAGTGGTGTTATTTATATACCCTTAGTAAATTAAATTACATTGGTTAAATTATAATATATTTTATTATTTATCATGAGTTTATCCTTGTGTAAATAAATAATAAAATCTATTAATGACCTTTGAAGATGTTGGACCCATTAATGTGGTGGTTGGAAAATGTCACATTATAACAGTCAGATTACCTTGCCTATGTAATAAAGAGTTTATATTGTAAGATTCAATGAAAAAAGGAGAGTTGAGACAAAAGATGAAATATGGAGAACACATTTCAAAGTTATGTGAAGATTGATTGAGAACAAGTGAGAGGAAGAAAGACTATATTGGGTACTTGTTAGTTTCTATAATATGAATAATCTTTGTGGGTTTTTTTACCTCTTAGAGGTTTTTCCATGTATATCTTGTGTTGGTTTTATGTAAGCCTTTTCTCTTGATATCATTTCTATATCTATTGCTCATATGCATTATTTTACTTATTTTATTATGGTATCAGAGCTAACTGATGTTTGATCAAGTGACAAGGTTATAGATCAGGCATGTTGAGTTATGTTCAAGCTTATTTTTATTGAAAACATATTCATGAGAGTTTTTTGAGATTATCTCCTTTAAAATTTTGTGACCTATGCATTTATCTTGTCTTTGGAGAATTTGGTTGAATATTTGAGCAACTAGAAGCAATTTCAAGGCAAAATCAACCTTGGGCACCTCATTTTGGTCTATTGAAGGCTTAAATCTTGTAAAATTTAGTAAGAATTTTTTAAGTGTTTTTACAATTTGAAATTTATTTTTAAATGCTAGATATCCATTTTTTGGCCTACCAACACTTATGTAGAAGCCTAAGAATCATAAAAATCATTTTTTTATTGTTTTCTTCCACTAGAGCATGATTGTACCTCTGTTGGCTAAAAATAGTCAAAACTCAATCAAAATTTTATTTTTATTGATCTACCTATTGTTTCTCTTTTTTTAGTGACTAAATCCTAGTTATTTTGGCCTGTAATCTCTCCTACAAAGTCTCTGAAGCTACCTATTGAAGTTATGAAAGATTAATTAATCTTGGAGTGTCATTGTTTTGGCATGTGTGATCTAAAAATCTATGAAATATCAGATTTTGGGTAGTAAATCTCAATTCCAATCTCTCCATTTGTTTAGTTTGGCCATTTGGAAGTAGTTTTAATCTTTATTTGATCATATTTGGTCTCCTAGAGCTCTCATAATGCATCCAACTTCTAATTGAGCACCATAATTCTACTCTTGTGTATGTTTTTGCTTATTTTAAATGGAAAGTATTTAATAAATAACGTTTTTATTTAATACTTTATTTTCCACATAAGCTGGGGAGCCCACCTAATTATTTTAATCTTTTTCAAATTAAAATATTTACATATATTTAATTATTTATTATAAATATTTAATTCTATTTATTTTTTTAAATCATAATTAATTAAATACATTTTAAATAATGTAGCTTGCATATGAAGTCTTATATTGAACAAAAGAAAGATTATTAGTGTTTTTTGGAAAATACTTATAGATTCAAAGTCCTTAAATTAAATCTCAATCCCAATATGTTTTTTGATAAAAATTAATTAATTTAGTTTAAAATAATTAGTTAAAAAATCTAGTTATTAGCCATGCAAAATCTCATGTGTGAATTTTGTGACACTTTCGACACCCTTGAATTGTCAAATTATTTGTCAAAGATGGTCATTTGGCCAATCTATCTTTAGTATTTTTCACCTTCTTGACGCATTGGGATGGTATTTTGTTTGATTTGAAGCTTCTTAATATGACTTTTAGTGTATAAGTTGTCTTTGTGACACTTGTAACTTTTATCCTTATTATGGTTATTAGTATTTTTTTATTTTTTTGCAATCAAATAAGTGGCTAATGTTGTTTATTCACTAGACTATTTAGTTTTATTACAAAATAAAGTATAAAACACATTAAAAAGTTTGCTTTCTAAACCTTTTTTTATCAGTTTAGTATAAAATACAAATTTTTAGTGTCAACTTTAAAAGGAAAAAGAAATATTCATGACCCAAATTATAATATGAATTGTTCTTAATAAGTTATGTATTGTTTTGTTAACTTATCAGATTATTAGTGAATTTATTATATATGCATCACATAACCTAATTTTAAATTTAACATGTTTGATTGCAAGCTTACATATACAATTATTGAAGGTTGTGTTGAAGATTGATCCAAAAATTATGTGTGATAAAGCTAACCCCTCTGTTAGGTAGCTAGGTTGCACCCTTCTTGAGGAAGACTATTCACATCCACCTCAAACCTAGGCTAACATTGGATTGACCTATAGGATATGGGCTACCTAAGATGTGGGTCAAACCTATAGTTTTGATGGGCATAGCTCCCCTAATTTTTCACTGAAACTCTCTCTATGACCTAATCTTATTGTAATGAAAAGGGGAAAGAGATGAAAATCGATAAAATAACTTACACTAAAGTGGTGATGCACCAATGATTAAAGATCCTCTCTAAGTCTCTACTTTGAAACCCACTAATGAACTTGATAAAGATTACAACTGATCAAACCTATTTATGATTTTATAAGAATGAATGTTTCATATGAAGGTTAAGTGAGAGTTATGAAATTTAAATGATAAAGACCTAGATCTACATAAGACACTATTGGCTTATGACACTTCAAGAACACCTCCTCTTACCAACACTTCATAAAACTTTCATAAACTAGTAACCTGAAGTTAAGTGTATGAAAATACCTATAGATGATAATATCATTCATACATTTTTTAAATCAACTCTCATGAAGCACAATAGCATTCAACAAGAAATCTAGAAGTATTCTTCTATTGATTTAAAGGAGTATAATGTAATTTTGGTAGATCTCTGCTACACCTAGCCAAGGGTGGCCAAAATAAAAGCTAAATGCCTACTTAAATAAAAAATTTGAGATATAAGAGAGAATATCCTAGGCACGTGAGAAGACATGAATGAGGCCAAGGTGTCTTATGGTAGTTACAATAGGCATATTGTCCACCTTAGAGTTGAGATAAGGTATGGAAGGTTGTAACTCCTCTATTTGACTTCATTCAAGCCTTGAACATGCTCAAAATATCCCAATTAATGGAAGTTACATAATGCAAATGGGGTGTGGATAGGCCTTTAAGAGGCTTTGAGAAGCCTTTCCTTCAATGTGCATATAAACTTATCCTTGAAACTGCCTCTACCCTATCATAATGGTCTTCATTTTGGGATATTCTTGGTTTTATGAAAATTATTAATGCTTCAAGCTGATTCATCAATGTCATAATATTTTTACATTCCCACTATATCCTTCCATCTATGAGTGAAGTAGGCTTATGCACAAGTTCTTCATTTTCTACATATCCATTATTTGAAGGATTTAAGTAGCTAAATAAAGACTTAAAAAATTTGAGATCATTTTAAATCTCCTTTTCTCAAATACCTTTATCATCACTTAGGCCTTTTATCAACTATCTTCCACCTAAAATTACATTGGCCTTAATAGACTAGGCCTTTCTGACCAATTCCATAGACTAGCTATTTAGATTGAGATAACAAAGATACTTTTAGGTACCTTCATGTATAATACTAGTATTAGAGAAGTATAATAATATTTTAAATTAAATTTCTAATAATTTTTAACTCTTTGTTAGGCTATGTAACACATTTTACACTCAAAAACTTACAAACTTTCACTTTTAAGAGGTGTCTGTACAAGCTTCATATAATCAAGTGCCATGGGCATGAGCCCCTCTAAGTTATAAATATTCCCTAAGTGTTGGTCAAGAAATTATAGAGATTTTAGATTCACTTTTCATTAAACCTTTGTAGTCAAATCACTATTAGGGTTTAATGGGGGTTTAAGAGAGTTTGGGGGTCTTAGGGATGGTTCATAACAACCAAGGATTATATCTCTAAACTAATTATATAAAATGCAAGCCAATAGACCTCCCCACCTTATCTAAATTGTTAGGCTCCACATGCATATCATCCAAATTGTGGTGATCATTTGAAGATGATCTTTATGGGAGAACATGCCTTTTGAGTAGCTCCTGGGTATCTGTAGACAAAATTACCAACTATAGTGGCTTTTCTTGGGATCTAAATTGGCCAAAGGGATTCCAAACACTATGATGGATTTCCCCAACAAGGTTAGAAGCATTTTTAATTCCCAAATTGCTTTATGCTCAACATTTTGGTGATACAATCATAATGGAGATGATATATTAGTTTGGTTATAGGCCTAGATCATGAACTTTGGTCTAAACCCTAGGGTTTCAAGGTACCCTTGCATTTATTCCAACTTTAATACTACCTTAGAGACATCAAGAAGTAGTAAAACTAGCTTGATCAAGCCTTTTTACCCCTTTTGGATGCACATAGCCATGAATTCCAACACCTATGCTTTCATACACTATAGAACCAGACATGGAGGTCACTTTGATGACTACTAGAGTACTTGTTTAGATGACTCAAGACTTATTTTTCCTCATTAACTTCATTATGTACACAAACACTCCCCATATCCTTGTTCTTAAGCTCAAACTAACACTTCTAGGCCTATTTTGTATAGTTTGACTCCTACACATGCTAACTAGTGAGTCATTATGATGCTTGGAATACTTGAGGAGACCTTAAAGGTAATTTAATGTTCAAACCAATTCATTTTGATGGGTTTTGAGGCTAAAATCCACCATTGGGTCATTATTAGGGTTTATGCAAGATTTGAGTTGTCCACCATCTTAACGATGGTTCTTAATGTATGGATGTCCAAAATAGGAAAAAAATTCATGAATATATAGTGCATTGACATCCTCATCTTCCATTAATGGCCTGGGTTTCCATGAAAATGGTGTGTGGAGATAGTAACATTGGATGGTGACACTAGGGTTATTTGTAAACCAATTCATATCAATTATTTTCTTAATGATCATTCATAAAGGTTAGGCCCCTAATCTCAACCAATATTTCATGAATATTTATTCCATATGGATACTTAAACTTCCCTAATATCTTTTACCTTGATCATCTTCTTGGTGAATTATGTGAACACTTGAAGTTGAGTTTCGAGTTGACTATGTTGAGGTTGGATGGCTCAAGCAAGGTTTTGAAGCCACTTTGACTTATTTCTCACTTTTTTAAAATTAAAACTTCATTAACAAGATATTAAACATATTAATACACCCTTAGTTATCCATCAAACTTGTTTTAATATCTTATAATAATCTTAAGATGGTAGTAGGGTCTATGAACAGGCTTATGTGTTTGTCTGCATTGGCCTATCTCCAAGGGCACCTGATATAATTATGAATGGTAATCTATTTGTATGATGTATGAGGACCCTTAACATAATTTTGGACTGATCCAAAGCCATATATGGATACAAATCTATTTTTAAACCATCCAAGACATGATTTTGCTCATCTAGCCCCTAGGAGTAATTATCATAGACATGGCTTGGTTTGAGACAAAATAGTGGGTATACCCACTATTTTCCTAGCCCAAATGAAAGAATAGAAGCCTTTAGATAATCAAAATGATAATTTTTAGGGCTTTTTCATGCCTATATAGGTCTCAAAAACTCATTCTTCTTAGACTGGCAATGGGTTGCCTACTAACTATGTGGATAGGCATGAAAATCTTGAGTGTGGTCCTTATCCCTTACTCCCTAAGATTTTTATGATAATGAGGTACCCATATCATGTCTCAAAGACAAATTAACTCTTATATTTTGATTTTTTATCCCCACTCTTCTTTAAAACACCCCCTTTTTCAATCTTATGGTTCATACCTAAGTAGGCATGTATGTTCTCTAGCCTATGTTGATTGTACTTTTCTCTCTAGATGTAATGATAATTAGGTTTGACATATTTATTAGTATGTATATTATATTTCCATTAAATTAAAACTATCCCTCATCATAATTAATATGTGATCCTTTAATATACACTAGTGAGGCTATATACATTCATGTGCCTATAGACTATCTACAGGGGCCTACGAGATGAGTTTTTGAGGGATTAGGGTGTTTTGAGCCATCTAAAACCTCTCATGCCTTGATTCATGTCCTATTATATCTATGTGGGGTATCTATTTTATTTTTCACACCATTTATCATACCCATGAACATCCCACACAATTTTCATGGAGACTTTCACATAATAGGCTCAAGGTAGTTTCCTATAGGTGGTCATTTATTGTTCCACTAGGGTACATGATTTGCATATATCTTAACTTTCCATGATCTCATGGTCCTTTAAGTTTCAATGGAAATTTATGTCTTCTCACATGTTCTAAACTTAAAATTAAGGGTGGATGATTATAGGATGTTGATACTGGAGAGATATGGAGTGTGGGACATGAAAATAGGGTTGACATAGTATGAATGGTAGTGAAAACCATGTGAAATGACAAAGATATGAAAATGGTATGAGATGGAGTGTTGGAACCCTTACAAGATAAACCTCATGAATCTTGCAGACCCTTATACATATACCTAATCAAACATGACACTTTGGAGGAAGAAATGAAGCATACACAGCCAAACAATGAAACCTAGGAATCTCAATGGAACCTTAATCTTTGGAAAAAACCTCAAACTATGCAAAAATTGAATATATGAGCTTGGAGGAAAGGAGGATGGTTTCTAGGCCTACGAGGCTACCATGGAAGATGGTAAAGTTTCACACAAGGGCATGATGATGCTCCATTATCACTTCAACACTTCATTTCACATTGTTGACTATGTTTGGAGGCTCCTGAGGGCAACTTTAAAACATAGACAGTGTTACTTAGATATTGAGCCTCATATAAGTGTAATTGCCTTTATTTTAAGATCCTTTGAGCTGATAAGAGGTTATTTGACCTCCAACTTGAGTAATGAGGCATGGGAAAACTTGAAACACTCTGCCAACTCTTTAACTCAACCATCAACTTCTAATGAAGACACTCAACCCCTATCTATTGCACACACCTACCTACAGATTACACACAAGAGCTAGTCTTGAAGGTTTGTTGGTTATATGGGCTCACACATGTGATTAAGGTAATACAAATTATATGATAGGATCTTTTAAGACCTAAGGAAATAACATCAATCATTGGTTTGAGTAGGCAAGCTAAGAATCCATGAAAACCATTATGTTAAACGTAGCCTTATAGATAAGGATGGCATACAAATTCAATAAGTTATTAAGGAATATTCATAAATTTTAGGGGATAGGAACAAATTCCCATGTATGGAATTTGATTGAGTGTACTTTCTCTAGATAAGAGCTAGGACTTCCATTCTCTCTCCTTCATACGGTATAAGAATAAAATTAAGGAGCTCTCTGAGTCTGCTAATGAGATCAATAGGAACATAGGATGGTTTTGAGCTTCCTTTGCATTTAAACACTTTTTTTTTCCTTCCACTTTCCATTATTGACCTCACTCTACAAATCCTTGACTCCACATGAACTAGTTCATACTGTATGGATTTGTACCACATGAAAAACCTCTATAACCTATAATTTCTCTACATTTCTTCTTATTTTAGACCAAAATACATCATTAACAAGTGACTTGGAGGTAATATAAGGGTCATGTGACATTTTTAACCTAATGGTACAAACTAGGGGAGTTGAAAAGTCACTATTTAGTACATGTAGGGACCATTAGGGAGGATTTAGGCATTGACCATGATGGTAATGCACTGAATGAGGTATGAAATAGTCTAGTAATGGCTTGATGAGGCTTATGAGGTCTATTTAAGTCATGAGAGGTGACTTATTAGTCTATCAAGGACAAAATAGGTCTCATCATGACCAAAAACATTGACTTTAACACACATATATGACCTTAAACAGGCATATCAACTTAAAAGCATGTCAATGTCTTATGAAAATACCTTTGTGACCTATTAAAGAACTAAAATGGACCCTAATAAACTTTTCATAATGTTCTTGAAACTTGAAATATCAACATAAGTCATGTGACTAAGCAAACCAAAGATTTTTATGAGTCTTCATTAGAATAACTTCTCGATTTAGCTCCACCATGGCATTATTCAACTATTAGAGCTCCATAAAAGTAATGAATGGATATTACACATGATCAACTACCATGACAACACTTGATTCAAGTTGACAAGGAGGCATGAGGGTTCATAAAGCAAAGTTATAACATAACAAGATAGTAGACTATTTGAACACCCCCAAACTTATAAGATGAATGATAGCCATGAGACTAATGATGGGTTAGGACTCAAGTACATTAGGTTAACCCCTTTCTAGGTCAAATACTATAAATTGGTCAAAATTTTTAGTGACTCGGCTAGTTTGACCATTCTGATGGTCAAGGAACTTAGAACTCCTATACTTGCTCTAGATGGATTAGTAAATGAAACTTTACTGCATATGAACTCTAATTCATACCTTATATAATTTAAAATAATTAAACACAACAAAGAAATAAATAATAAATAAGAAAATATAACACACAACTACCAACAACAAGACCAAGCATTAAACATCAAACATATGTAAAATCACTTAGAGGGAAAAAACAAACTCTATCGACTATATACAAGAGTAACATGATGGAGACTAAAAACATAACTTGAGAAACATCCCATTAATAGGTATGGGGAGTTCCTTACCATTATATATAGATAAATGAAAGGAATTACTTTCTTTACAACTAGTGATGATATAAGGCCCACTTCAAAGGTTTTCAAAATTTGAGTTTTTTCCTAGATTTGCACAATCTTGATCCCATTTGAGCACTATATCTCCTTGTTGGAATGTCCTTGATGAGGATATTTTATCAAATGACCTCTTGACTTGGTTTTTATTATACCACATGGAATGTATGGCACTATCCCTTATCTCATCTAACTATCTCAATTCATTCATTCTAACTTGCATTGCATCATCTTCCAATAGCTCAATTTGATGAGCAAGCTCTAAGGTAGTTAGTTGAAGGGTAATATGAAATATTTCATCTCTACCATAGATAAATAGGTATGTATAATGTCTATTATACCTCTTATTTATAAATATATCTTCCCATAAGGTAGGCCTCAACCTTGTATGTCATTTTCTTTGACTATCCTCCATGGTTCTCTTGATGATCCTTATCAAATTCTTGTTTGTGGACTCTGATAGTCCATTACCCTCTGGGTAATAGTTGGAATAAGTTTTGAGGTATATTTCATGGCTAAAGGACCACTCACATACCTTATAATTTTTTAAGGATAAGGCATTATTTTATATGATTATTGAAGGTACACCAAATTTGTTCACAAGATTGTCATAGAACTCCAAGACTAAGTTCTCATTGGTTTCCTTAAGTGTAGTTGCCTCCACCCACCTTGTGAAGTAGTTAGTGGATTTTATGACCCACTTATTTATATCACTTTAAGTAGGATGGATCATGATTATTAATTCTAAACCACACTACATGAAGGTTTATTCAACTTGAATGGGTTGCAAGGGAAGGGTAGATAACATTTATTTACCAATGAACATGGCACACTTTGAACACTTTATGATCTAAGAATGTGATAATATAAATAATTAATTCCAAAATTAACTTGATTTAATGATTTTATAGTCTATTTTATTGGTATCAAAGTTCCCACCAGTAGGCCTATCATGAAACTTCTCAAGTAGTTTGTCAACTTGGCTTGATTAAACACATCTTTGAAGTATACCTCCTACATCATTTTTAAATATCACTCCATCTATCAAGACATAAGGTATGGTCTTAAGTCTAAAATTCCCTATTTTGGTCCTATATAAACCCATAGGACATTGGAATATTTTGATTAAATTGACCACATCATTGGTCTAGCTGAGAGGAGTGGTATTTGTAGCTACCTGTTGACTGTCATGGCTACCAACATTGTCTCTTTATCTTCCTTCACCTCTGTTGTAAGATGCTCACATATGCTTATACATATAATTATCTTGGAAACTTTCATCTCAATGTCATATTTCACACACTTTATTACCCACCCAAATATCTTCTCACCTAAATCTCTATTGAGTATGAATTATTTGATGTTTGGGTGCACTACCATCACTATAACTTTATTATTAGACACCATGTGCCTAAACTTATTCAATCCTTTCATAATATAAAGTACATGCTTCTCCATAAAGGTACACCTTTCTTCATATCCTTATAAGTCTTGACTAAATAAATAAATTATTTTTTATAGGTAGTCATCATTCTATTTCATAAACATAGCAAAAATTGCATCATCTGTGTAGAATGTATACAAGAAAAACTCTTTGTTAAAGTCAACGTTAATACATGTGGGGGATTGAGAGATGTAATGTTTGATGGAATAAATCTTCTCTTTTCTTCCTTTCTCCATGTGAACTCTTTGTGTTTATTAAGCATGTGAGTAAGAGGATTAACTAACTTTTCAAAAATTGGAATAAACCTCCTTATGAAGTTATTCTTCCCCAAGAAGCTATGCAAACCTTTCTTATGTTTGGGTAGGGGTACGGATAAGATTTATTCAACCCTATTAGGTTATATGGAGAGACCATTATTTTATACCACATAACCCAAAAATATACTCTCATAAACTGCAAAAATGTATTTCTTGAGATTTAAGGACACTCCAAACTACTTACACCTACCAAAGACTAACTTCAATGTGCCACATGATCTGTTGGGTCATTTAAAAACATATTTATGTCATCAATATATATGAGCACCATATCATTAATTATCCTTAACAAGGCAACATCCATTTCCCTTTGGAGATTTTCCCCTTTATTGGATAATCCAAAGGGTATTTTCATGTATGCATAAGTGCCTCACTTTGTAGTGAAAGTAGTCTTATGTCTATCTTCCTCATTGACCAATATCTGATTATAACCAGAGTACCCATCAAGTAAATAAAACCTATGAGATCCTTCAAGCTTACAAAGGATCTGATCCATGGAGGGTAGTGGATAATGGTCTCTCAAAGATAACTTAGTAAGGTCTCTAAAATCAACGCATAGGAATATCTCTCCATTATTCTTCTTCATAGGACCAAGGTTTTATACCCATGAGGAATGCTTAATAATAAATGTGATTTTAGATTAAATAAATTTTAAAAACTCCCTTATCATGAGCTCTTCAACATTAGGGTTTATTGGTCTTTGTTTTTACCTTGCTAGTTTTGCATTGTCCTCCAACTCTATGGTGTGTTGGGATAACTTGGGGTCAAAACCTTTTAGATTAGGTTACTCCCATGTAAACACATATTCATAATCCTAACATAAGTCTATGAAGGTATCTCTCTCTTATATTGTGTTCACTTTTCCCAACTTACGTAATTTATCCTTAAAAATGGCTATATTTTCATAATGTTCTTCTTTAGTTGAGATACTCACCTTGTCCTTTCTCAACTGATCATCTTCATTAAAGATGATATCTAGTTTAAATAATCCCTTTGGTAATTTTTATTCCTTAGCTAGACTATTTAATCATCAAACTGATGCTAAAACTTTTCTTGATTATTATGATAGAATTCTACCTCATGCATGAGAAAACAAACAATCTTCTAATCATTGTCACATCTTCCAACTCACCTCATTATCAAGTATAGATGGCCTACATACAAACTTTATTTGTTACTATCCTTGAGTTCCTTTGACTCCAAAAATTTCATATTGGTAACCAATGGATACAAGTCTATATATATGGTGATTAGACTCCTTTGGTATTTAATGGATGTTAAATGGTAGGAAGTATTCTAAGATATTCCAAACTCATGCTTGTAGGCATTCAAAAGATGACTCTTTTCTTCAATAAGACCTTTCACTTATTACACTAATATTTCACTATCACCCTTCACTTGTAAATTTTTTATGCCTCTTCTCCTTACCCATTGTAGTCCATGTATAAGGGATTCATATTCTATAGTGTTTAAAGTAAAACTAATTTGAAACTTTAATATAGAATAGTGACTATTATTATAAGGGGAACTAAGAATTACTCTAGTTTTACTCCCATTCTTTGACCTTGAGCCATCAAAGAACAAAGTCCATATGCCTTCATGTTCTTGAGTTGGGCTTATAAGACTAGGTACAATAGTTCCTTCCTCATGCATGTAGTATACACCTAGGTCTACCTCCTCAATGGTTTTGTAGGGGTGAAAACCATGGTTTTCAACTACCCATTCATCGAGGAGTAGTTATGATATGCCTTCAAGATGATCCTTTCATTCTTTCTCACTGATATTTTCATCCTCATCTAGGATAGTACAATTTACATTAGATAGGTTGGGCATATAGGGTACTAAGTAGAACCTAAAAATAGGTTTAGACATAATAGTGACCCTTAATAGATATCTAGTCCTAAAGACCATGTATGACCAGTCAAATGAAAGGTATCCCCCAATATTTGTAGTGAAATACCTAGATAGGTATAGGGGAAAATATGGAAGGAGATCAAATACCATGACATATTGTGAGGTAGTGTGATTGGGGAAGGCTAATAATATCATCTTGAGATATTTTAGGACACCTACTATCTTTGTGGGAGACCCGTCTAATTTAAAAACTCCTTTCTCATTAGGTTCATACTTGAGCTCTAGCTTATCAAGTATGGATTTTGGCATGACAAAGTTAGAAGCACCATTATCTATCATGAAATTATGGATAAGGAAATCTCCTACTATGACTAATAAGAAGAATGGAGGTTTCTTAACTACCTTGGGGGCTTAGAATTCACTAGGTTGACTATCATTAGCATAAATTACACTCATCTTATTATCTTGTTTGTTCATGAGAGAAAGCTTGGATAGATCTTGTTAAAGAAGGTATTTCTTCCCTAGAATGGCTAGAGCATCACACATAGAAATGCAAACATTATAATTCTTTATGTAGGTTACAATGTTAAAGGGAGAGATGGCACTTTTATGTTATAACATGGAAGTAGAGGCATCAATTTTGACTTTTGTAACTTGTGGAATGAAGGGAATCTTCTATTGTTCCCCATGTGTTTATTAAGTCTACTATGTTAGAGATGTATTATTGAATATACTTTGAGTGTAAGGATACTGAGTTACTTGGGGATGTGTTGGAGTGTCTCTGGACTAACCAAAGTTGTCATCAATAATTCTCCTCTTATCCCTTGTGTGGGTTGTAACTAAATTATCTAACTTGATCACATTCTACCCCAAGTTTTATACCACTTACTCAAAAGTGTGTTCACCTTCTTGAAAGTTTGAAAAGCTGGTCTAAATAGGTGCTTTACTCACATTCCCTCCTTGTTGGCTTAGTAATTTAGTTGGTGTCATGATAGGCATATCACCATGTGACATTAGAGGATCTTGTTATGGAGGAGTCATGGTGTCATGTACTTGAAATGTAGGACCCTATTGCATATAAGAATTATGACATACTTCCCCACTTGTAGCCATCACCACCTCACCTAATTTCCCCCATAGAGTAGACCATTGACCTTCTCATGTAAGGTTATTTTGTGTTGTTACCAATGCCCTTAAACTACTGGAAACATTTGGGTTATATCTATTATAAGGTCTAGTCTATGTGATCTATCCTTTTCCTTATTGATTGGGTGGATAAGGAGGTCTATTATATTGATAATATAGATATGGGCCCTGATAAGTGGATTGATAAGGTCTATAGGAAGTATGTTATTACCTCTATAAAGGTTACCATTTTTTATTTTGGGCTTTGAGTAACCCCTCAATATTATCAAGCTTATCTACTTGGATACCATTAGATTGGTATTAGTTGTTTACAAATAATAATGGATAAATGGTGGGGGTAATGGGTTAGATATCTATAAATAGGGGCATGAGGTGCTTAGGAATCAACTTTCCTACTTGAATCAATAAATTTTATACTCTTATGGAGATTTCATATGCCTTTGGAAATTTAGTCCCACCTATGGACTAGATAATTACAACAATATCAAAATGCAAGGCCCTCAGGTAGTATAAGAAGGCATAATTTGGTGTGTCTTGATAATGATAGGGATCCTATCCCAAGTTTTTTTAAGTCTATAGTTTAATTTAACCATGGATTCTTAGAGTGACCTCTTGATTGAGGTGAGTTTCTCAACTAATGGAACATGGTCACTTATATATTCAAAATGCTTACAAAGACACTCACTAAATTCATCCCAAGTGTTTATGGAGGCAAGAGTGAAACTTATATACCACTGAAGAACTTTTCCTTCCAAGAAGGTTTCTAAGAGTCTCATGGCTACATTTTCTTAGGTGATGTTGTGTATTATGCATAAGTTTTCTATATTATCCATGTGTTCCATAGGAGTGGTGGAGTTTTTCCCTATGAAGTATGATGGACTTTTCAAGGCAAAAACTGGGATATCATAAAATTGGTTAATGTTTAAAGGGTTATCACCATTAAAGGGTACAAATGCTTATATTATAGGTCTTACCATTGGGATTAGAGGACTTTTAGTAGGCTATGTATGGATAAAATTGGTAAAATTGGGAGACTTTGGAGAATTGGGTGGTGTACGATTTAGGTTAAACCTATGAACCCTCTTTATTCTTGTAATGTTTAATGATAACTCAACAAATTTAATATGCTTACCTTTTGAAGATGATTTAGTGGACACCTTTTACATGAAACTCCCGTCCAATCTAACATTAATTATCTTAGCTTTCCAAATGTCTCCAAACATTGTCAAAGATTCTCAAATAAATTATTGAGGCACTTGATAGATGGTCCCATCAGGTGTGCCAAAACTATTAGGTACCTAGGTTTTACCCTTCTTGAGGAAGATTGTTCATATCCACCTCAAACCTACACTAACATTGGATTGACCTATAGGCTATGGGATACCTAATATGTAGGGCAAACCTTTAGTTTTTATGTGGATATCTACCTTAATTATTCACATAAAATATCTCTAAGACCTAATATTGTTGAAATGAAAAGGGAAAAGAGATAAAAACTAATAAAAGAACCTACACTAAGGTGGTGATGAACCAATGATTAAAGATCTTCTCTAAGTTTATCCTTTAAAACCCAATAATGAACTTGATGAA
This sequence comes from Torreya grandis, assembly GCA_037957365.1. Taxonomy (NCBI): domain Eukaryota; kingdom Viridiplantae; phylum Streptophyta; class Pinopsida; order Cupressales; family Taxaceae; genus Torreya; species Torreya grandis. Next base: position 2,375,248 of record JARHVA010001352.1, on the reverse strand, counting down.
GATTAAAAATGTTCAAACCTCTTTATGATGTTTTAAGCATGAATGTTTCATATTAAGTTTAATTGAGAGTTATGAAACTTGAAGGACAAGGACCTAGATCTACACAAGGCACTATTGGCTTATGATACTTCAAAAACACCTCTTCTTGCCAACACTTCATACAATATTCATAGACTAATAACCTAAATTCATGTGCATGAAAGGACATACATATGATAACATCATTCATACATTATATAAACTAACTCTCATGAAGCCACTAGCATTCATTAATAAATTTTCAAGTATTCTTCTATTGATTCAAAAAAGCACAAGGTAATTTTGGAAGACCTTTGCTACACCTAGCCAAGGGATGCCAAAACAAAAGCTCAATCCCTAATTAAATATAATGTTTGAGAGATAATATATAATATTATGGGCATGAAAGAGGCCATGAATGAGGCCAAGGTGGTGGATGGTAGTTACAACAAGCATATTCTCCCCTCCTCAAGCATTGACACCTCTTCAATGAGTCTACCTTGGCATTGAGATCAGGTATGAAGGTTGTAACTCTTATATTTGACTTCATTAAATCCTTAACCTTGATTAAAATATCCCAATATTACCTATAATGGTAGTTACATAATGAAAATTGGGTGTGAATAGGCCTTTAAGAGGCATTAAGCAGTCTCTCCTTCAATGTGCATGCAGACATGTCCTTGAAACTATCTCTACCCTATCATAATGGTCTTAAATTTAAGATATTATAACTTGTATGATATATATAAACAACTCAAGGTGATTCATCAATTTCATCATATTGTTACACTCCCACTAAAGCCTTTTATTTGTGAGTTAAGTAGGCATATTTACAAGTTCTTCATTTTATTCATACCCACTATTTGAATGATTTAGGTAGTTAAATCAGCACTTTGAAACATTTTAGAGGACTCAAAATCTCCTTAATCAACTCCTTATTTAACCACTTAGGAATTTTTTCAAATATCTTCCACCTATAAGTACATTTACCTTGCTAGACTATGCCTTTCAAACCAATTCCATAGATTGGCTATTTAGAATGAGATAGCAGAGATACATGTAGGCAACTTCATTTATAATAATGGTCTTTTAGAAGTATAATAAGCCTTTAACTTACCTTTCCAATATTTTTAATCTCTTATTTAGTCTCTACAACAAATTTTACACTCAAAATCCTATAAACTTGCACTTATAATAGGTGCTCATAGAACCTTCATACAATCAAGTGCCATGGGCATGAGCCCATCTAAGATATAAATATTACCCAAGTGTTGGTTAAGAAATTATAGAGTGTTTAGATGCACTTTTAATTAAATATTTATAATTGAGTCACTATTAGGGTTTAAGGGGGGTTTAAGAGAGATTACGGGTCTTAGGGATGGTTAATAGAGAGAAAGGCTTAAATCTCTAAAATAATTATACCAAATTCAAGCCAATAGACCTTCCAACCTTCTCTAAAGTGATAGACTCCCCATACATATCATCCAAATTATGGTGAGCATTTGAAGATTATCTTATGGGAGAACATGCCTTTTTATTAGCTCATATGTATCTATAGATAAAATAACCAACTATAGTGGCTTCTCCTAGGATATAAATTCACAAAAGGCCTTCAAAACACTATTATAAATTTACTCAAGAATAATAGAAGCATTATTGCTTCCCAAATTTATTTTTTCTCCACCTTTTGGTGACACAGTCATAATGGAGATGATAGATTAGTCTATTTGTAGGCCTAGATCATGAACTTTTGTTTAAACCTGAGGGTTACAAGGAACCCTTACATTTTTTATAACCTAAATACTACCTTTAAGAGCTCAAAAATTAGTAACACTAGCTTGATCAAGCCTTTTGACCCCCTTTAGATGCACATAGTCATAAATTCCAACACATATGCTTTCGTTCACTATGAGGTCACTTTTATGACTATTATAGGACTTTTTTAAATTATTCAAGACTCAGTTTCCCTCTTTAGATTCATTGTGTACACAAACACTCCCCATATCCTTGTTTTTAAGCTCAAACTAACACTTCTAGGTTTGTTCCATATAGTGCCAATTAGTGAGTCATTATGATGCTTGGAATACTTAAAGAGAACTTAAAGGTAATTTCATGGTCAAACCACTTCATTTTTATGGGTTTTGAGGCTAAAATCCACCATCAAGTCACTTTTGGGGTTTATGTAGGGTTTGAGACATCCACCATAATAATGATGGTTCATATCATATGGACATCCAAACTAGGAAAAAATATAATGAATATATAGTGCATTAACCTCCTCATATTCCATGAATGTCTTGGGTTTCCATGCAAAGGGTGTGTGGAGATAGGAACATTAGAAGGTGACACTAGGGTTGTTTATAGACCAATTCTGATTAGTTATTTTCTTAAGGATCATTCATAAACTTTAGCCCCCCAATTCCAACAAATATTTCATGGATATTTATTCCATATGGATACTTAAACTTACCTAATATATTTTACCCTAAGCATATTTTTGGTGAAGTGTGTGAACACTTGAAGTTGAGTTTTGAGTTGACTATGTTGAGGTTGGATGGATCAAACATGGTTTTGAAGGAATTTTTACTTGTTTCTCACTTTTTTTCACTTGAAACCTCCTTATTATGGTGTTAAAAATATTTATACACCCCTAATTTACCATCCAACTTGTTATAATATCTTGGAGGAACCTTAAGATGGAAATAGGGTCTATGAGCGAGCTTATGTGTTTGTCTACATTGGCATATCTCCAAGGTCACCTGATGTAACTCTAAATTATAATCCATTTAGATGAGGTATGAAGACCCTTACCATCATGTTGGACTGATCCAAATCCATTTTTTTATCCAAATCTATTTGTAAACCTTCCAAGACATGATTTTGCTCATCTAACCCCCAAGACTGATTGTCACATATAGGGCTTGGTCTAAATCAAATCAATGGGTATACCCACTATTTTCCTAGACCAAATTAAATCATTGAATCCTTTAGGTACTCAAAGTATCATTTTTACTAATTTTTAAGGATTGGTTATGCATGTAAAGGTTTTAAACACCCATTTTGCTTAGACTGGTAGTGGGTTGCCTATTAACTATGTGGATAAGCATGAAAATCTTGAGTGTTGTCCTTATCCCTTTCTTCCTAAGATTTTTATGATAACTAGGGGACCATATAATGTCTTAAATATATATTCACTCTCATATGGTGATTTTTTATCCTCCCTTTTCTTGAAAACACCCCCTTTATTCAAGCTTAGGGTTCATACCTAAATAGGCCTATGTGTTTTCAAGCCTATGTTGACTACACTTTTATCTCTAAATGTAATTATCATCAGGTTTTCCCTCTTTCTTAGTATTTATATTATATTTCCCTTGAATTAAAACTACCCCTCATGAAAAGTAAGATGTTTTCCTTTAATATGCACTAGTAAGGCTATATGCTTTCATGTGCCTGCAGAATGTGTACACAGGCCTATAAGATGAGTTTTTGATGGATTATGGTGTTTTGAGACATCTGAAAACTCTCATGACATGCCTCACATACTCTTATATCTCTTTTGGATATCCATTTTTCTATTCACATCATTTTTCATACCCATTAATGTCCCACATAATGTTCATGGTGACTTTCACATAGTAAGCTCAAGGTAGTTTCTTGTAGGTGGTCATTTGTTACTCCAATAAGGTATATGATATGCATATATTTTAAATTTCCATGATATAATGGTCCTTGAGTTTTTAATGGGAATTTAGGTCTACTAACATGATCTGAAATTGGAATTAAGGTTGGATGAATGGATGAGGGTGATAGTGGAGAGATATGGAGTGTGGGACATGAAAATATGGTTGACATAGTATGAATGGTAGTGGAAACCATGTTAAATGATAAAGATATGAAAATTTTGTAAGATGGAGTGTGGGAACCCTTCCAAGACAAACCTCATGAATGTTGAAGACCCTCACACATATACCTAAGTAAACATGGCACTTTAGAGGCATAAATGAGGCATAAATAACTAAACGATGGAACCTAAGAATCTCTAAGTAACCTTAATATTTGAAAAAAACCTTAAACTCTATTAAAACTGACTATGTTAGCTTATAGGAAAGGAGGATGTTTTTTAATCCTGTCAGGCTGCCATAGAAGTTGGGAAAGTTGCTCACAAGGGCATGATGATGATCCATTATCACTTCAACAATCCATTTAGTACTATTGATTGTGTTTGAAGGCTCTTGAGGGAAAATTTGAACTAAAAATAGTGATACTTAGATAATTAACCTCATATAAGTTTAAGCCCCTTTATTTTAAGATCTTTTGAGGTGACAAGAGGTTTTTGGACCTCCAACCTAAGCAATGAGGCATGGGGAAACTTGAAACACTCTACCAACTCTTCAACTCAACCAATAAATTCTAATGAAGACATTCAACCCCTATCCATTACACATACCTCCCTATATATTACACAAAAGAGATAGTCCTAAAGGTTTTTTGGTTATATGGGCTCACACGTGTGATTTAAGTTATAAAAATTCTATGATAGGCTCATTTAATATGTGAGGAAACAATAACCTTTGGTTTGAGCAGGCAAGATAAGAATCTATGAAAACCATTTCATTGAACTTGGCTTATGTAGATAAGGATAGCATACATATTCCCTAAATTCTTAAGGAATGTTCAAAAAAGTTTAGTGGGTCAATCTAAGAACAAATTCTAATGGATGTAATATGACTGAGTGCACTTCCTTTGGCCAAGAGCTAAGACCTCCAATCTCTCTCCTTTGTATGATATAATCATAAACCTAAAGAGATCTCTAAGTCTACCAATGATCTCAAGGGGAAGATAGGATGGTTTTGATCATCCGCTTCATTAAAACACTTTCCATCACTGACCTCACTCTACAAATCCATGACTCTACATGAACTAGTCCATACTCTATGGATCTGTACCACTTGAGAAAACTATACAACTTGTAATTTCTATATATTTATTCTTGTTTTATACCAAAATACATCATTATTAGGTGTTATGGAGGGAAAATATGGGTCATCTTACATTTTAAACCTGATGGAATGAATTAGTTGAGTTGAAAAGTCACTAATTAGCACATGTGAGGCTCATTAGGGATGATTTAGGCATTGAACATGATGGCAATAGACTCAATGAGGTATGAAATGGACAAGTAATGGCTTTATGAGGCTTATGAGGTCTATTAAAGGCATGGGAGATGACTTAGTATCTATCAAGGCTAAAATAGGTCTCATCAAGATTGAAAACATTAACTTTAGCATGCATATATGACCTGAAAGAGGCATATCAACTAAAAATCATGTCAATATCTTATGAAAAGATCTTTATGACCTATTAGAGACCTTAAATGGACCCTAAGACACTTTTCATGATGTTCTTAAAACTTAAAATATGAGTGTACCTCATTTGACTGAGGAAAACAAATATGTTTATGAGTCTTCATTAGACTACCTTCTCAATTTACCTCCACCATGGCATTCTTCAACTTTTTGAGCTCCATCAAAGTAACCAAGGGCCATTACACATGATCAATCACCATGACAACACTTGATTAAATTTGATAAGGAGGCATGAGGGATCACAGAGCAAAGCTATAACATAATAAGGTAGTGGACTATTTGAACACCCCTAAACTCATAATATGAATGACAACCATGAAACTAATGATGGATCAAGACTCAAGGATATTAGATTGATCTCTTTCTAGGTTTGGGACTAGAAAGTGGTCAACACCCTCTTTATAAACATATTTTTTGTAGTTGTATTTATCTAATCATTACTAGGATATATATTTCATATGATGTGGGTGTTACTTCCAAAATCATGTAGGATCCATAATTGGATCATTAGAAATTAGCAAAGCAGATACTTTGGTATATAAAAATAACTGTAAACTTTGGTTTATATTATTATTCCTTTGATAATTCTATTTTTTTCTAGTTATTGTGATTCTAACCATACAATGGTATTATGAGTCAACTTGTGTATATGTGTTTATGTTTAGTGTAGGTGTTATCACTTGGATCACTTCATCTGGAAGATGATAAATAAGCCTTTTGTCTATGAAGGATGATAGAATGCAAGTTCCTTATTGTACCAACCTTATTGGTGATATTCAAAGTTGTATAACTTTGGTAAGAAATATAATTTAACACCAACAAATTAAATATTTTTGAAGTTCATTCAATGTTGGGCCTATCAAAGTTTCCATTGAGGGAGAGAGTGCATGACAATGTCATGCACATTTTTTTTACATGGGAAAACCTCCAAGAGGTAAAAAAGCCTACAAAGAGAAAAAATTATGCATGACAATTTCACTTCTTAATAGCCATGTGGGTCATTTGTTTCCTTTTATTTCTTTGCAATTCTCATTATAAAACATTGTAATATATCACTTTATGTTATTTCAGTAAAATTCATAGTGAATTCTATATTTCACCCAATACATAGTATCATGGAGGTACTTATGTTATAAAATACTCCAATATGCTTGGTTGATTATTCATGATAAACTATTGGATGTATTCTCATTGTGGGATGTAGTCTCACGATCATGCTAGCCTAAACTCACTATAAGTGGTTTAGGGTAACATAGTGTAATAAATTTAAAGGTTCCTATGGGGACATAGTGACAAACCTTTAGATGTCTATTGGTATGTAGTATAATTCCTTTAAAGGTGACTATGTGATTGCAATTACATAGTGTAATACCTTTGGGTATATATAGTTGTATAGTGTAATTCCTTTAAAGTTAACTATGTGATTGTTGTGACATAGTGTAATACCTTTGGGTGATTATGTTTACATAGCATAATTACTTTAAAGGTGACTATGTGATTGTGGTTACATATTTTAATACCTTTGGGTGACTATTTTTACATATCATAATTACTTTAAAGGTGACTATGGCATGATGAAGGATGTTTCATTAAATTATTACTTCCTAAAATTCATCATGTAGATGGTTCATGGAGTGTAAGTTAATTATGTTGTTACCTCTTAAAACTCATCATGTGGATGGTTCATGTAGTATAAATCCATTTTTATAAAGGTGATTATGGCATGTATCCCCACTTAACATTACGGGGGAGTATTGGAATAATTAATGGTGAATTGGTGCTATTTATATACCCTTAATGCATTAAATAACATTGGTTAAATAATAATATATTTTATTATTTATCAAGAGTTTATCCTCATGTAAATAAATAATAAAATATATTAAATGACCTTTAGAGAGGTTGGACTCATTAACATGGTGGTTGGAAAATGTCATATTATAATGGTCATATTACCTTGCCTATATAATAAAGAGTTTATATTGTAAGATGTAATGAAAAAAAGGAGTGTTGAGACAAATGAGAAAATATGGAGAACACATTTCCAAGTTATGTGAGTATTTATTGAGAAGAAGTGAGAGGAAGAAAGACTATTTTAGATACTTATTAGTTTCTCATAATTTGAATAATCTTTGTGGTTTTTTTACCTCTTGGAGGTTTTCCCACATATATCTTGTGTTGGTTTTATGTATGCCTTTTCTCTTGATCTCAAATCTAGATCCATTGCTCATATGCATTAAATTTTGTAACCCACTTTCCATGATCTCCTAGTTTTGAAATCAAGGATTGTGCACTTGATACCCAGTCTTGGACTTTTGATGTCCTAATGACCACTAGATTGAGAGCATTGGGTGCTTCCAATGGTGGCATCAAATCAAAATGTCCAAAATTCTTATTCTTGGTGTATAATACAAGGAAATTTAGCTTATTATCATAATATTTTAAATAGTTTATAAGTTTCAATAATATGATGAGATAATTAAACTCTCATTGCACTAATAGTGTCCAAGGTATTGTACAATCTAAGAGATGCATTTTTAACATCACCTTTAATTTCCCTAGGAACTTGTATTATTTTTTTTTACTCTCATAATTGCTCCAAATCCTAATATATCTCTTTCTTGGCTTATTTAGTACCCTCAAGAAGTTATAAAAAAGCCTCTATATTTTTTTGAAGATAAATCCTCATTGTATGGATGCTCTCCAAGTCTCATGTTATTTCTCTTTGAAAATGAGAAAACATCTTGCCTTTATTCTAAAATAAAGCCTCTACCAAATTCATCCTCTATTTTCCTCTTCCTGACCCTTTGGATAGTTGTCTTAAATTTATCAAAGATGGATCTCATAGTGGGTAGCTCTATAATGACTAGATTTTGTCTTTGTACAACTTAGGCCTCCAAAGTTATTTCCCATTATGGAATCACCAACTTGAGGAGCCAACTATCTGAGTGTCCTCAATAGTGGTCACTATCAAAACATCTCTTGAAGACTACATGAATTAATTTACATGCAATGGGTCTAGTGATGATGGAAATATGATCTTATGCTAATCCACATTATTGAACTAAGGCAATGGATGGATAATATATGTAGGATTCTTTCTCTTAGTTTTTGTAGAGGGGATAATAGAAGTAGCCTAAGTACTAGTGGATGAAGGAATTGGCATTCCCAACTGATTAAAGGAAATATTCAATTGAGGACTTACAATGAATCCCATAATATTCCTAAAATGAACCCTTTTAGACTTAAGATCAGTAAGGGAAATAGTAAATGAGGTAGTAATAGGGGAAGTAGAGACCATAAGAGCTCAAGAAACAACCTCAACACTTGAAATAAAATGAGTTTTAGAAATAACATGACTAACATGAATAATTGGAATACTAGAAGTAATAGGGATTATAGTAACCATTAGAATTGAAAAAATTATAGGGCTTAAAGGAAGTGCAGAAGTGGCTAGAGTAATGGTGACCTCACCTAATTTATCAACGTCTATTGGTGTTTTTCATTTAATCCCAAGAAGACTTAATATTTTAACCATTTTTAATAATCCATCCTCATCATTAGGATCATTTGATGGTGTCTCCACAATTTAACTTGTAAGAGACTATGTTAATGGAATAGGGTCCCTAGGGGATCTTACTTTCCTCTTATAATAGATTGTTGTCTTTATATCCAAGGGAGGTGTTGATCAAATTTGACCCTAGGTAAAATTTAGTCAACCCCCTATATATTCAAACTTCCTATGGCGTCTTGATAGGTCATATAATTGTCACATGGTCATGTTTAAGGTAATTTAATATGTTATACACCTTGGATATTTATGTCATTGTATTAACATTCCATTATGTTCTTTTTGACCTTTTTAATGACTTGTATAGTTTACACAAAGAGCCAGATGTGTCAAAGTATTTTCCAACATCCAAGATGTCAGTTGAGTGTCAAGAGTAGTTTAGTAACTGGCCATTATAAGTTCAACATGGAATGGAGGAGATAATAATAATTTTAAATAGTTTGAAGTAATTTGAATGGTCAAGTACAATTTACTTGGAATGTGGGAAGATTTAGGAGGATATATGCAAGATATAACAGTCCATTTCCACACTTAAGAAGTCATGATAGGCTCAAAAATGGGAAAAACCAATTCATATCATCCATCACTCTCCTAAATAAGCTAAAAGTGGCAATTGGTCTTCCTTTGGTATGGATAGTAAAGGATAGAGCTTAATTTATTTTCCAAATGATAATAGACTTCATCAACTTCTTTTTCATGTTGATAGTTCCTGGTTTGACATATTATTCTCTATGCATCATCACTAAGAAGGTTTATGACTCAAAATTACCTAAATATCCCCATAGTCTTCAATTTTTTCATTTTTTGTAGTTTTCTAATGTTTCCAAGTGATATACATGATCTTGCAGAGTATTTCCTTCCTATCCATGTTGTCTCTAACTTGGTTTGCATGTATGAGAATAAAAGGTAGGTAAAATAATCCTTGAGTTTAGGGTGAGTGCCATCAATGGTTTATAGATGGTTGTTTTATAGTTGTAGTGTCTTGTCCTCTCATAGTGGCTTTAGATCAAAGGAGTACACTTGTATTACATCCTCTCTGGGCATAGTTATGGTCAAGGAAAATTCAATATATTAATAGAAGTCTCAAAGTTTGAAACCAAGAGTAGTTGAAAGTGATTCATATGCACAGTTAGGCTTCAATATGATAACCACCTATAGGACTATGTAGGGTGTATGAGACAGAGCGTAGAAAAGACTCTATAAGTGTTTAGATTTAATTGAAGTATTTAACCTAGTTTGAATAACTAAATAAGATCACTGTGATAGTAGTGAGGTTACTATATATAGTTAGATCCAAAACCATGTTCACATGGTTAAAATGAGACTCATTACCTTAATATCTCTAAAAAGTGATTTTTCCTTGTATATTACCATTTTATTATGAGAGGTTATGAGGTCTGAGTGAGTCTTATGTATCCATCCTTGTAGCATGGACATGGTAATAATGTTTGAAAATGAAATAAGGTGGTTTTGTCAAGATAAAATAATGTAAATGAGCTTCCAATTCCATCAAAGTCTACATTGTAATCACTCAGTGAAAACTATAGTGTTTTGAATCTAAAGTGTGAAATACAACTAAGTGCACTATAGTAAATTGATTAGAACATAGTTATAAGGTGTGAAAAGAGCTCATCTATGTTAGTTATAGTCATATTTACCTCAAATAACTATATATTAGTTAAACATAGTTTTCAAACACTTATGACCACCTATAGGTTTCATATTCCCTAACAACACTACCAGTCAATCTACAAACCCACAGTGTGTTGATAATGGGAGATAAGAAGTATGGTCTGAAATCATAATTACTCTATTAGGTTTGAGATGACCTAATTAGATAAGGTTAAATAAAGAGAGATAATATATAGTTATGTGATAGGGGTAATCACCTACTATATATCTTGTTTCTCCCAAAATTACCACCTATAGTTTACACTCAGTCAGCAAACTAGCTTAGGCTAGTGAAGAGAGATAGTTTGAAAGTTGGGAGAGTTGTATATAGATTGAGAATAATATCATATTGTAAATAAAAAACTCATATTTTTATTATATAGATAAGGCATATCAAATACAAGTTTTAACTTCTCACTAACTCTGAGGTCTCTAGACCTTACAAATAGTACATAGACCTAGTAAGCCAATCTTGAAGGTTTGAGGTTTTGGAGAGACTTGAGGTATGACAAAAAATTTAAAATTGATTTATAACATCATCATGACCTAATTAATCTATCTAATTTCTTAGTTTATTATGTAAAAAAAGGGATATGCCCTTTGTTTTGTCTCATATAGAGGGCACTACACAGGCAACCCAATATGCAAGGTGAGTATAAGAATGTTGGATGGATGAGGAGAAGAGATTTAAGGAAACTATAAAAATATGTATATAGTTTAATTTTAGAGGATAAGATATGTAAAATGGGATTACATACATTGGACCGCAGGCATGTGGGTTATATGCACAGAAGACACAGTCAGGCCTATTAGGCCTAAAATCAAGTTTAAGTCCTATAAATTCTTAGACTAATATATATGATCATGAGTTTTCCAAAAACCTTAAGGACCTTTAGTATAAATTTAGGGACTATTTATATCCATTTTTTTATAGATAAATACACACAAGTGGTAATTTTGGTTTAATTCCTTGACATACCTACTCAATATGAGTGACAGAGCTTGAGAGGCTAAGTTTAACTGCTCACAACTATATGAAAACTAATCATGAGACCTTGATCACTTGGGGAGTGTTTAAGGGGGTCTTATACTCCATATTTGTGAAATTTATTCTAAGTTTGGATGTCAAGATTTTATAAACAATCCTTAATAGTCCAAACTTCTTAAAACCCTCCTAAAACCATATCTAGGACCCAATAGAGAAAAAATTATTAGAGATGCATTTAGGAGGGATCATTTGGCCATGAAACTACTTTGGATATGTTTGGAACTCTCGTAGGCTCCATAACATACAATTTGGTTGTACTGTCATCTATACGGATAGGGCTAACACTAAATTTCTTATAAGATTTGAATTGTTTTGTAGGAGGATGAATAGGTGAGAACCATTGAGGGAGCTTTTAAACTACTTTTGGAATATTCTCAAACTCAACTCATACCATAATGAAGTATGAAAACATCTATGTGAGTCCATTCATTCCAGACAATTAGTATATAACATAGTGAGGATAATGTGACTACATAAAGAGGAAGTGAGAAGTATTCTAAGAGTTTCATTAAGGTCTATTTGATAAAACAAAGGAAAAAGGATATTCATTTGAATTTCCTATAATCTCTTCAATGCATTTATTTGAGAAACTACAAACCATTTGGATGACAAGTGTGAGGACAAACCTAGAAGACTGGTGACAAATGACTGCAAATAATGAATGATAGATGACAAACATGAATCCATCAGTTATGGATTAGTTTATGACATGAAATTACCTTTTCTAGACATTATCATGACATACCATATGTGTCAAGGTTTCCCATGGAAATTTTGGACACTCAAGTGCACTCCTCACCATAATGAAGGTAGTTTCAAGCAAGATAATTAAGGGTCTATGCCAACTTGAGAAAGGTAATTTTTTTGAGATTGACACATGTTCATATCAATTTCTTGACTTATTTTCCACTTCATGCCATGGTTTAGTAACTATTTTTCATATATTTACACTCGGTATTGTGAATTTTGATCTTCAAATCTTCTCTCTTCTCTTATGCCTATATATTTAAGCCTTTTTGGATTTGTAATGGATCCATAATTGGTATGGTGAAGACCTATTGGTTTTAACACCTTATTTTCCTTTGAGTAAAGTTTTATAATTTGAATTCAATCTATGTAATCTCTCACTTGAATGTGTTAAGTGGTTTGTGTGTCGACAAGTGATGAAAATGCTCTCCTTGCTTCCATGTCTAATCTTGCATGTTTGTGTGAATGAGATCTCTTCTAAAAGGTTTCATAAAGTGTATTGTATGCCAAATTTTTATTGAAGTATGAGAGGGATTAGTAGCATCTTATATCAAACCTTATTTTCACCCACCTCTAGTTACGCATATCAATCTACCTATATGAGAAATACTTATGCTAGAAGGGCATAGGGTTAAATTCAGTTTGAGTTGTCTTCTTTCTTAAGTGCATATGCAAGTGTGTTGTGTTGAGTTGTCTTGGTGTATCACCTCCTTAGCATAGGTTTATTTTATGTCTACTTACCTTTTAACCCCCAATAGTGATTATCTTAGTTTAGTGTGAATCTAAAATATAAATCAAGGGAGATAGCCCTTTAAAACCTAGAGATCTATCTCTTGTAGTGGCTTTTCTATTAAGGGAGATAGTTTCATGTTGTCCTAAAATTGAGAAGGTCTAATTAACTTCTCTAGGGTGTAGTTTTAAGATACAACAGTTTTGGCATGCCTAGTGGGACATGAATTCCATGAAGGTTGTTCAAGGTAGATGTTGGATTTGACAATAAAGAGTTGTGATAGACCACTTCTTACATCATTTGGAGACTCCAAAGTTTAATTATTGGTTGTAAACTACTGCTCACTTTTCATGCCTAAGGTAAATACAAGGTCTCTCACCAAAGGCATACCTTTGGAATTTTAAGAGCTTCCCCCTTATTCCTACCTATCCAAAGAGGTCCTATTTTTCTCAAAAACTCATAAGAACATTATTTATTCATCCATTCTTGAAAACTCCTAGGTCTATCATGGTAAGGAACCATCCTTTTGTTAGCTTCAATGACTATATCCTTCCAAATCTTGTTCACTATGATGATATACCATTATTTACCCTCAAAAGTGTTCCATAATACATCAGTGAGTTTTCTATCAAACCCATTGAGAATATAAGGAATATTAACAATATCCATCACATCATAAAGGAGAATATTTTAATTAGGTTATTGGCTCTCTCTTTTAAGGTTAAATATATCAACTGATATGGAACATTGGCACCTAGATCAATCACAACTTGGGATGAGTTGGGAGATGCATTGAGAAGAAGATATGAGGACAAGAGTGACAACTTGTCACTAATAGAGTAACTAACCACCATTAGGAGGGCAACTTAAGAAGTCTTTCAAGACTTCAATACAAGATTCTAAAAGACATGGGATAGAATCCCAATCTTTGTAAGACCAAAAACTCACCATGCTTTCTTTGATTACCTTAAATAATTTGATAGTGACATTTTAATGATGATACGATCTATGGGAGGTGACACCCTACCTAATGCCTATGAGTTATCCACTAGGGCAGAGAATTGTTTGATTCAAGCTAGGAAGATTTCCCCAATACCTCCCATGCCTCTTTTTCCTAACTTGAAAACTCCTACACCTATTGTTGCTTCCATTATTGATCCTAAAAACAAGTTTGTTGCCCTTAGTCAACCAAACAAACCTAATGAAGTAGAAAGGATGAGAGCCATGGAATAAGAGATCCTAGGTATAAAGAGGATCATTTAAAAATATCAATTTAAGCCCTTTCAAAGTTACTATCAACCTAATTAGTCATATCTTAACTATCAAGTATATAGACCTCCTTTCTAATGCCATCCTCAAGGTCAAGGAAAGTTGGTCCAATAAAATCCATATGGTATATATAACCCCAAAACTCCTTATAAATCAAGGACACTAGTGCCTACTAAAAATAATCTTGACCAAGAGCACAACAATCAGCCTTCCTTGGATTAACCTTATGATCCATATCCATATGTTAATGAAGCAATAAACCAAGCCTTCATGCAAAACTTGGTAACTATGCCAGCTATGACATAATATGAAATAATAAATGGAAGAGTGACTAATGGAAGGGTGCTCAAATGGGATCTGTATTGGTAAATTGGAAGCAAGATGACTTATGTGTAGTCAATCATCAAGGGCAGCCAAGCATTGATACAAGTTTTATAGATGCAAACACAAGGAGTAAGAGGAAGGTTGATTAATAACTCCAAGAGGCTGCTAATGGTTCTCCAATTAATGTTCAAAAAAGTACAAGACCAGGTATGTATAGTGTTGCTCTAAATGCATAAACAAGTAAAAGAGATTAGGATGTTAGGAATGCTCTCATACCTCTAATTTCTTAAGGTATAGACAACATGATATCTTCTAGTGGGAAAGCAAGAGTTAGTGGTCCTTTCATTAAAATTGTGGGGAAATGAAGATGTCTCAAGTGAATGTATCAATTTGGGATACATTGGCTATACCTATACAAGTAGACATACTTTAATAGGAATTATCCAAGATTAATTTGACATCTAAACAACCTAGCCAAAGAAAGGTATCCTTGACAAACACCATGAATCTGAGTGAAGGATAGGCAAAAAAAGTTGAAAAGGTATACAAGCCTCCTCCATTATATATATCCATAATTATTATATATTCTCTAGTTAATAATTGTCTCATTGATGGTGGATCTAGTACTTGTGTTATGCCCAAGATGGTAGCTGACAAATTAAACTTGAAGTATGAATCCCATACCAAAGGATTGTTCCAATTAGATGGGTTAGTTTCTAAGACTATTGGAATAATCAAAGGTTTACAAATAACTCTCCATGCTTTTCCTAACTTCACCATTTCTCAATATGTTGTAGTGGTATATGTGTCTCCCTGGTTTGCTCTTTATTTGTCTAGAGAGTTCACTACTAAAATAGAAGGTTATTATTGACAAAATTTGAATTATAGTGAAATGAGGTCAACCCATATCATTTTTAGTTTTTTAATAAGGTTCCCATATGTTCCTTTTGGTGTCATGTTAGTTTGTTATCCCACTTAGCCATGTCCTAGTCTTTGTTGAATCTCATCTTCCTTAAAATGGCCTAGTCAAACCTTGTCAAACTTAGGTCAAACCTTGGTCAAAATTTGTAAAAGGTCCATTTGTGTCTAATTTGTCTCAATATTGAATTTATCAAGTTTCAATGTGATCATAAATCATAAACTATTCATTTATTAGGTCTCATGTGAAAAAAAGGGTCTTTTGGCCACCTTTTAGCCTATTAAATGACTTGTACTTAGTTTTATGCCATAAAATTTGACACCAAGGTTAGTTTCAATGTGGTCCATGTCAAGATCATGTCAGTGTATAGTTATAAGCTAGTTTCATCAATCAATAAGAAATTGTCCCTAAAAAAGGTCTTTTTCAACACTTGTATGGACTTCCCAAGCTCCCTTGCAGAAAAAAATGTGGTGGAGTGACTATTCACCTCCCATAGGTTATATCCATGTTTGGTTTTCAATTATTTCAAAAAAAAAATCATCTACAACTCATTTCTCTTCTTTCTCCATTGGTAAGCCAAGGAAGGGCAAGTTACAACACTCACCATGAGAGCTACAGGTGGAGTTAAGGAAAATGCTTTTATAGGTGGATATAACTCTAAGTTAACTTCAAATCCATAGTAATAAATTTCAATTTTGTGGATCCTCCTTTATGAATAATTTTTTACACTCTACACAACTTGTTATGGAATTACATTCAGGAGGGGTGTATGTTTGTATATGTTTCTTATTTTCATGAATATAGGGAGATTTGTGAGTTTTAAAGTGTGAATTAGGTCTTCTCAATGTAATTTCAACCATCATATACTTCTCTTTAAATTTCACTTAAAAGAGAGTTCAAATTATGCTTGTTTTGTCAATTTGGCAGTCATGTATGTGGAATCTGAGTTTTACAACGTGGGAGGAGCTTGATGGATGTTTCAATGTGTTTGAATTCATGCTTTAAACTTTTATTTCATTAATACTCTTTTGGGATATCAAATCAAGTAATCCTTCCAAGCAAATTTTCCTTAGTCTCTTTGCTCACTACCTTGTTTACAAAATGTGCTTACAGTCAGCTTCACTAGGAGGTTTGTATAGAGCTTTTAATGATGAATTTATGGTAGAATTCATGATTTAATTCCTAGAACATATCCAAAGGTCATTTATTCTATAATATTAATGTTTAAAGGCTATGCAAGGTAATATTTTCACTTTAAATAGTGAGTTGGTTATTTTGGGTTCTCAATCCCAAAATTGACCAAACAGAGGTCCCAAGGGTTTTTTGAGATGATGTATGTCATGATATAAGAGTTTAAAATTATCTATGTTTTCTAAACTTAGTATTCCTATCCACATAAAAAAACCATGAAAATTTTGTATCCAAAATGAGGAGTGTAAGATAGAGTTTCAAGGGCTCAAACATGGCCAAAAAATCACTAAATTCAAACAGTGATGTCTACAAGGTATGAATGGAAAAGTGGCTTGAACTACATGTTGATGGTTATAGACTATGAAATAAAGTTGAAAATATTTAAAACTAGTCTAAAGAGCAATCCTGATATATTTTTACAAAAGGAAAAGTGAGTTTGGTGTTTTTACCCCCCAATGCAAGCTCTATGTTCGTACAGGAGTCTGAGATGCCTAAAAACATAGCCAACATGTGATATGGATAGTGAGGTTGAAGTTTGTGAGGGTTGAGATTATTTTATAGATTTTAAAGTGATATAGGTTCCATGAGAGATGTATGACCTCAATTTGGCCATACAAAACCTTAAAAACACCTACAACTAAGGCCTAAATCATTGTCAAAATGCACTAAACAGGGGTGATGACTGTGACTAGCCTAGGCAGGGAGTGGCCTAATACTAGGCTACATAAAAATGGAATGGATGTAGTATGATAGTTAATAATTAATATACAATAATTATATATTATTTTTATTTAGTAATCATGAAAATAAGTTCTTCAAAATCAT
Organism: Torreya grandis; assembly: GCA_037957365.1. Taxonomy (NCBI): domain Eukaryota; kingdom Viridiplantae; phylum Streptophyta; class Pinopsida; order Cupressales; family Taxaceae; genus Torreya; species Torreya grandis. Next base: position 2,357,569 of record JARHVA010001352.1, on the reverse strand, counting down.
CAAACCAAGCTCAGAATGCCACCATACAGGGGTCTGTAATGAAAACATAGTCAATGGATAGTAAGATGGATGTTGATGCTTAGACCTCATTTTAAATCCTCAAAATATGGATTAATGTGTTACTAGTGTGTATTTACCTAAATTATATCATTTTAATCTTATTCAACATGGTCAAAGGTTGATTCCAAACCCCAAGCATGTCTACAGGCCTATAACAGTCAGGCAAGGTGTTCTAGGATAGTAGACTAAAGTATGGGAGTGAACTATGTTTTGAAGTATTTATTAGTGTAAAAAATATATTTTAATAAATAATTAACTAATAAACATTAATTAAGGTCCAAGGAACATCAAACTATGCTCAAAAGACAACCAAATAAGGGTAGACAGGGTTTATCTCAGTCAAGACAGGGTATGTTAGTCAAAGGTGAGAGTAAGCATGGAGTTGAGATAATTTGAAGATTTATAACGTGAAAAAAGGTATGAAGGAAGTATATTATATAATTATCATGAATAATATGACTAAATTCATTAAAAAAACTCAAATCATGACCTACAGCCAAGGTTTTAGGGGACTGTCTCAATCCAAATGGGCAAAGGCCTAGTCTTGAGAATGGAAGGTGAACTTGATGAAAAGAGTGAATTAAAAAATTTAAAATGGTAAGATGGAAAAATATATGATATTTTTAAAAAAATTATAATTTTTTATAGTGTCTTTAAATCCAAAACAAGTTCATGATAACCTAGAACAAGTACAAGGTAGTGATTTCCTTTGTAGGCAGTTTTAGGCCTAATGCTAGGTTTCCATGGCATGGAAAGTGTTTGAAGGGAAAATTAAAATATATAATGAGTGTAAAAAATAATTATATGTATTTAGGACCCATATAATTCCACAAAAATATCAAATCATCCATTTCTTCTCCAAGTACATCTTATACCCTATTTACCCTTAAACACTACCCAGTCAAAAGTTTGATTTGCAAATTGGTTGAGTTGGAGGACCAAATGAAAGAGTTAGGTGATAAAATTTGGTAAATATTAAAATTATTAACTATATAAAATTATAAAATAATCATATTTTATGGTATAATATGTAAAACACTCACTATTTTGTCTCAGATTAGGGGTTATTTTAGTGTGCATGGAGGTGCCAATTTTGGGAAAAGTGATGAAATATTGAACCAAAATGATATAAAACGAAATTTTATGACTGGATAAGATGTAAAGGACATAAATAAACCTATAAAAATTTACTTTATGGTCTATAATAATACAAGTTGTTCCAACCAAGGAGGTTTGTAGTCAGGGGTGAAGGGAATCCTTAGGCTTAAAAGTGAAATTGGGGGTCATTCTCATTTTTTGTCTTTTCCATGCCTTAAAATTGATTTTAAAATTTTTTCATGGGAAAATTAGATGTTTTTTATCCATCATAGTTCAAATTAATCTACAGCAGTGTCAAGTTGGTTCTCAAATGGCAAGCAAGCATATTGGCAAGGTCTAGGCCTAGTGTCAAACAAGGGTGAGTTTTCATTTTTGGATCTTGAGGAGATAATATAAGGATGGTAACATTATTTTTGGGTTAATATAATGGTTTATAAGCCATTTTTTTAAAATAAATGCATCATAAGTTAAATTATGGGCTTAGAAGCTCCCAAACCCTCACAAAAGGCCTAAAATGACTCAAATGGTCAACTTCAAATGCTTGAAACTTCCATCATCTCTTGCATGGGACCTGTATATATTAAAGGAATTTTTAGGGTGTCCTTAAGAATCCAAAAGTATAATTTTTAATTAATTCCAACATTCCACCTTTATGAACAAATGTGAAGAGGGCTGGTCACTCTAAAACCCTCCTATAACCCTGTTTGAGACCTAGAGGTGAAAATGAGCCTAAAGGTGCCACCAGATGGAGGATTTTGAACCTGAGTACTGAATTTAATTTATTTAAAATTACATTAGTATCACATATATGTTATTTATTTTATTTAACTATAAGGATTAGAGGAAAATAGGGCTTATTTTTACCATTTTGAGTGGTGTGAAAACTACAAGAGGAGTTAAGAGATGAAAAAAAATTGGAAGGAAAATTTGAACTTGAGATAACTCCAAATATTCACCTAATATCTTGAATAAACATATAATTTCCCCAACCAAGCCCTCAATTTTATCCAATCTAGTGAGCTAGCTAGTGAGGACTTAGAGAAAATGGAAAATATTTGTTTGGATAGACTTTTAAGGCCAATTTATTGTAAATGATGGTATGATCACTCCTTAAAAATGTAATTTCTCCTCTTTTATTGATCATATTACATATATGAAGAATATTTAGATGCCAAGTGTGAAGAGTGAAGGGAAAGGAACTATTTTGGGACTAGCAAGTGTGATCATACATGGCCAAGATGATAGGAAGGTTAAATAACCTCCCCAATGCATGTGAGGGACTATTAGTAACCCCTCATATTCATATTCATCATCAATATTGATTAGTTGTATATTTTGGGTAGTTTTGTAAGACCAATCATAAGGGGCATTTTTCTATGCATAAAAAAGGAGTTTCTTGACTATTTGTAGGTCCTGAATGATGCCAAATGATATTTTTAACTCTTGATATGGATTATCTCACCACATATCTCTCTCTCTCATGAATTTTTAACTAATTTTAGCAAGTGGCACATGTATAAAGTGACTCTTGGACTTCCCTTCTCTCTATCTTCCCATTTCTTCTATAAATTCTAGTCTTTTGGCTATTGTATGAGATCTCTCTGCCTGGGTATGGTGAATCCCTACCAAAATTTTACCTTGAATCAATAAAGACAATTTTTTTAACTCATTAAAAAATTTCACTAAGTGTTCAACGGATGTTAGTCTTGTGCAAGTGTAGGTTTTGTCTACCTTCACATGTTTCTCTCCTTATTACCTTATGTGTTTGTAATCTCCCACTTGCAGGTCAACAAGAAGTGTCAAATTAGATTGTAGGCTTAGTTATTAGGCTACTCAATAGAGTGTCTTATAATGCCTATTGTCTAGTTCCTCCTATCCTATGTCATCTCCAAGACCCCATGTTGAAGCATTGATGTGAGAGGTGAGGTTGATGTTAAATGAAGTGTATGTGATACTTGTCCTTAGTTTCAAGTGTATGTTAAAGGTATTATTAGAGAAAATATTTTGGTGTATCACCCCCATTATAATAGGTTTACTTTCATTTATCCTAACCCTTTTCATCCCCCCAAATTTTTAGTAGTAGGAGTATGAGCTTTAATGATGCATCAAGGGGAGCTAGCCCCTAATCTAGAGATCCACCTCCTAATAGTAATACCCATAGCCTTGAGGTGGTTCTATAATTTCAATTTAATGAGGAGAAGCTTGTTCCATCTCCTTATTAGGTGCAAGTTCAAGTTTCAATAGTTATCTAACTTCATACGGGTGTTATATGGGTTTTAATACTATATATGGTGCAAAAGTGACAATTAAGTTAGAACCACTTTTTAGTTTTCATATTCAACCTTTTATTCCTTATACTTCTAACATGAATTATAATGTGATTGAATAAGATGATCAGCCTAGCAATCAAGAGCCTCTGACTCTCCTTGATGGTATATCTAATTTGTATCTTGATGTTTAGGGAGCTAATAAAGTTGGATTTAAAGAGATTGATCTTGGAACTTACATACTTCATGAGGATATTGATGTAGTCCTTAAGATAGATCATGACAACATACTAGAGTAATTTGCATTGGGTAACATACTGGTCTTTGGCATAGCAGGCTTACCATCCCTAGGAAATCACCAAAATGTTGACCAAATTTGACACTAGGTCAAATTTAGTCAACTCACTATATATTCAAACTTCCTATAGGGTCTTTCTATGTCATATAATGGTCACATGGTCATGTTTAAGGTTATTTAATATGTTTTACACCTTGTTTATTTATGTCATTATTTTAATATTACATTATGTCACCTTTTGACCTTTTAATGACTTGTATGGTTTCCACAAGGATCCATATGTGTCAAACTATTTTCAAATGTCCAAGATTTTATTTGAGTGTTAGGAGTTAGTTATGAGTTAGTTTAGTGACTAACCAATGAATGTTCAACATGGAAAGGAGATAGTAGTAGTTTCAAATAGATTAAAGGTAATCATATGGTCAAGGATAGTCTACTTGGCATGTGGGAAGCTTTAGGAAGATACTTTTAGGCTCTAACATTCTGTTTCCAAGCTTCAAAAATCATGATAGGCTCAAAAATGAAAAAAAATGTTTCATATTCTCCATCACTCTCCTAGACAAGCTAAAAGCATCAATCGGTCCTCTTTTGGTACAGACAGTAAAGGAGTTGAGTTGAATGAATTTACCAAATGATAATAGACTTAATCAAATTCATTTTATTTTTTATAGTTTTTATTTTGATTTACTATGCTCTATGAATCATCAATAATAAGGTTTATGACTCAAAACTACCTGCATATCCCCATGGTCTTTTAGTTTTTCATTTTTTTGTAGTTTTATGATGTTTCTAAGTGATATACATGATATTTTAGAGTATTTTCTTCCTATAAATTTTGTCTCTAACCTTTTTTGCATGTGTTATCATAAAAGGTAGGCAATATCATCCTTGAGTTATTGGTGAGTACCATCAATGGTTTGTAAATGGTTATTTTTCAATTGCATTGTCTTATACTCTCATAAAGGCTTTAGATCAAAGGAATACACTTGTCTTGCATCCTATCTAAGTATAATTATGGTCAAGGTAAATTCAAAAGACGAATGGAAGTCTCAAAGTTTAAAACTAGGTGTAGTTGAAATTGATTCATATGCATAGTCAGGCTTCAATATGATAACCACCTATAGGACTATGTAGGGTATATGAGATAGAGTGTATAAAAGACTCTAGAAGTGTTTAGATTCAATTAAAGTATTTAACCAAGTCTAAAGGCATAAATAAGATCATTATGATAGTACTACTAAGGTTACAATATATAGTTGGATCTAAAACCATGTTCATATGGTTAAAATGAGCCTCATTACCTTAATATCTATGAAAAGGGATTTGACCTATATATTGTCATCTTGTGATGAGAATTTATGAGGTTTGAGTGATTCTTGTGTATTTATCCTTGTATCCTTTACATGATAATAAAATTTGAACATGAAAGGATGTGGTTTTTGTTAAGAGAAAATAATGTAAAGGAGCTTCCAATTCCATCAAAGTCTCCACTATAAGCACTTAGTAAAAACTACAGTGTTTTGAGTCTAATGTGTGAAATACAACTAAGTGCACTATAATACATTGATTGGAACATAGATCTAAGGTAAAAATAGAGCTCATATAGGTGAGGGATAGTAATTTTGACCTCAGAGAACTATATAGGAGTTAAACATAGTTATCAAACACTTATTACCATATACAAGTCTCATATTCCCTAACAACACATTTAGTAAATTTGCAAGCCCACAGTGTGTTGATGATGGGACATAAGAAGTATGGTCTGCAAGCATAGTGACTGTATTAGGTTTGATATGACCTAATAAGAGAAGGAAAAATCAAGAGATTGAACATAAATTTATGTGACATGGGTCATCACCTACAATAGATCTTATTTCTCCCAAAATTACCACCTATAATTTACACTCATTCTATAAACTAGTTTAGGCTAGTGAAGAGAGATAGTTTTAAAGTTAGAAGAGGTGTATAATGAATTGATAATATTTATACCACTATAATAGTTTAAATACCAACCTAATATTTTTCTTAAAGAGAGGAGGTAGAGAAAATACATCACTAAGTTTGAGGTCTCTAGACCCTACAGACAGTACATAGACCTATTGATCCAGTATTGAAAGTTTGAAGTTTTGGGGAGTCTTGAGGTATGACACAACTTTTAAAAAAAATTTCTAACATAATAATAACCTAAGTAATATATATAAGTCCTTATTTTATTCTATAAAATAGGGTAGATTCACTTTATTCTATCTTAAATAGATGGCACTCCATAGACAACCCAATATGCAAGGTGAGTATAGAAATGTTGGGTAGATGAGATGTAGAGTTTTAAGGATAATATGATAGGATTATATAGTTTAATTTAATATTAATATATATGTAAAATGGGCTTACATACATTAGACCACACATAGGTGGGTTATATGCATAGAAGACATAGTTAGGCCTATTAGGCCTAGAACTAAGCTTAAGCCCTAACGATGCTTAGACTAATCTATATGACCATGTGAGTTTTCAAAAAACCTTGATGAACTTAAATAAAATGTATGGCACTATTGAGATCCATTTTTTTATAAAACCACACACAAGTGGTCATTTTGGTCTAATTCCTTGATAGACCTATTAAGAATGCATGAGAGAGCTCGAGAGGCCAAGTCTAATTGATCACAATTGTATAGACACCAAGAATGAGAACTCAATAACTTAGGGATGGTTTAAGGGTGTATTATACCCAAAAATTTTGTATTTTTTCGAAGGTTAAACATAAATATTTTATGAACAATCCTTAATAGTCCAAACTTCTTAAAACCCTCCTAAAACCCTATCTAGGACCTGATGGAGAGAAGATGATTGAAGATGCATTTATGAGGGGTCATTTTTCCATGAAAATATTTTTTACATGCCTATAAGTCTCCTAGGATCCATGATATATAATTTGGTTGTACTATCATCTATACAGATAGGGTTAACACTAAATTTCTTGCAAGATTTGAATTATTTTGTAGGTGCAGAGGAGGATGAACAAGTGACAACCATTGAGGGAGGTATTCAGAGACTTGTTTCAGCTTATCAAACTCAACTCATACCATAATGAAGCATGAAAACATCTCTATGATTCCATTCATGGTACATAATCAAAATACAACATAGTGAGGATAATGTGACTACCTAGTGAGTAAGTGATAAGTGTTATAGGAGTTTCATTAAAGTATATTTGATATAATATAAGACAAATGAGATTCATTTTAGTTTCCTATAATCTCTTCAATGCATTTATTTGAGAAACTACAAACCATTTAGATGATAAGTGTGAGGATAGGCCTGGAAGACTAGTGATAAATTACTTCAAGCAGTGAATGACAGATGAAAAAGATGAATCCATTAGTTAGGGATGAGTTGATGACATGCAATGATATATTCTCTATCTTATCATGATATAACTTATGTTTCAAGGATTTATATGGTATTTTTGGACACTCAAGTTCACTCCTCACCATCATGAAGGCAGTTTCAAGCAAGATAATGAAGGGTCTATACCAACTTGAGGAAGGTTCTTTATTTGATATTGTCACATGTTCATATCAATTTTATGACTTATTTTACACTTCATTTCATGTATTTGTAATTGTTTCATATATATTGACACCTGGTCTTGTGACTTTTGATCTTCACTTCCTATCTCTCTTCTCTTATGTTTATATATTCAAGCCTTTTTGGCTTTGTAATCAATCCATAATCGGTATGTAAAAGACCTGATAGTTTTAACACCTTATTTTCCTTTGAATAAAGTTTTATAATTTTAATTCATTCTCTATAATATATTTATTTAATGTGTTAAGTGGTTTGTATGTTGATAAGTGATGAAAATGCTCTAATTGCTTCCATGTCTACTCTTACATGTTTATGTGAATGAGATCTATTCTAACAGGTTTCATAAAGTATATTGTTTGTAAATTTTATCTTGAAGTGTGAGAGGGATTAGTAGTGTCTTGTATCAAACCTTATCTTCACACACCTCTAGATAGGCATAAAAATATAACTCTATGAGAAATACTTATGCTAGAAGGATATAGGGTTGAATTCAGTTTGAGTTGTCTTCTTTCTTACGTGCATATTCAAGTGTGTTGTGTGGATTTATCTCGATGTATCACCTCATTATCATAGGCTTATTTTATGTCTCCTTCTTCCCTTTTCACCCCCAATAGTGATTAGCTTAGTGTAGTGTGAACCTAAGAGACAAATCAAGGGAGATATCCCTTTCAAACCTAGATATCTATCTCTTGTAGTGGCTTATATACAAAGGGAGATAGTTCCATGTTGTCCTAAAATTGAGATCTACTTGACTTCTCTGGGGTGAAATTTTAGGCTATAATAGGAGTCTCTTGAGTGGTGTAAGGTTCAATTTTTACACTTTAGGTAACAAGAACTGAGGAATCAATAGGGAGACATGTGTCTTTAAAATTAGAGGAATCAATGAAAATTAGTTCTTCTTCTCCTCCAAAATAAGCTATAATAGTAGGCATTTCTTCCACCTCTTGCTTTTTTTTTAAAACATTCATTACAATTAGTGGTGAAGTCTAGGAAGGCCCTTATTTTAATGAACTTGACATAATAGGTTATTCTTCCACACCCTGCTCCTACCTCATAGCTATCATCATAGTGGGAAGTGGTTGGGAGGATGTTCCTTGGTAAAAAGTTTTTTGGGTAAGATGAAAGGTCTAGTAGTCTATGGTTTCACATACACCAAGGGGTGGAAGCCTGGTATGTGTCTCTATAATATGATAGAGGGATCCATTTGTATGGATCTTAAATTATCTTCCATCATCCTAGCCACTCATGTCATTTTCATAATGTCATCATCATATTTTGCATTCAAGAATACAAAGTCATGCTCATATGGTTCATGTTGTTAGGGGATACCTAGGCCTGAGATAGGCTTTTGGATAAGGCTAGGAGGATCCCAACCTTGTGTGTAAAATATGCCAATGACTAGAATTATTTGGTTTTTTTTACATCCCCAAAATACTTCCTATGGGTGTATCACATCTGACCAATCATCAAGAAATACTTATGGAACATAACCTTCTGTTTCTTCTTTGTGTCCTCATCTATGTTCTACCATAGTTGATAAGCTATTTTCTACTCCACCATTTTATCTAGGACATATTTTGGGAGACATAAAGGAAAAACCTTGTGTCCTACACCATGATTATAGTCTAGTTTGGGTATAGCCAATAGTCCCTTCTGGCAAGAGTGTCTTCCTAATAATTTCTAATAATCAGTTCAAGAGTTATTTTTGAATTGCCATCCACACTTGGGGGTAAACATTATCAGTTATTTAAATGTTATTCTCATGTAATAATAGATGTGGAGGAATGAATAAAATTCACATACCAATTTTTTAATACAATTTAGGGCTGGGATCTAGAATACTTCATTATCAATGTAAATAGTGGCCATGACTGCATTAATAGATATGACATTATGTATAAATGGATACCCATGGGTATATTATCATTTTTTAACATATTTTCCTAGATCTTATCATTTATTATATATCCCAAGGTGAAACTAAGCTCTGAGGTCATTAATAGGTCCAATAACAAAACCCATTCCAAGTGGAAAAATTAAATATTGTTGAAACCATGCAATTGGTTTAGTAGAACCATCCCAATGTGGATTCCCATCCTGAAACTAGTTATTGGTATGAGTTCCTTAGCCTTGAGGGTGACCACCTCTCTAGAAAAAATCCATTTCCTTAATGTATTTTTTATTTTGCTTATTTTATAACATAATTCATCTTTATTCCCATCAAATGTGGCATCTATGATGGGTAGTCATAGATATATTTGGAAATCATCCCTTGAGATGTAGGTGATGATTGTCTTATGGTTGAGGTGGTGTGGAAAGCCACTAGACACCATCCCTGCAAAGAACAAGTCCTAAATTAGGTCAATGTAGGGTATCACTTTGGTCTTAGCTACTGCAAAGTGTAATTGTTGGTTCTTTAATGGTATTTTGTTAGTAACCAATTACTTCTACTTAGTCATTATATTTTCTTCATGTGAGTGGGCATTTACATTTTCCATTATGTCCCATAGAGTTTTGTAAATTACAAATTAATCATTAAACACTATTAAGTTGAAGACAATATCTGTGTATTATGTGGAGTCAATAGATAACTTTGATGATGGAAATAATCCTTTAAACATCTTAGATGACAATGTCATTGTTAATCTATATGCTCACATAACTCTCATATTCAATTCAAATATTTACTCTATTAATATAGTTATTTCATAACTAAATGTGAATAGCTATGGCTTCAAAATATCTTTAAATTGAAAATTCACTTAATATTTTTAGTAATCAATAGGCATGATGACTCTTTTGAATTCATTGATATAACTTTTGAGTATAATACTTTAAATCTAGTTTGTGTGTCATTCATGACCAACATCTCCAAGCTTGTTTTCCTCATTTAATTCAAAATTTTCCACTTTACTTTAGTGGGTATGCCATGTATAATTTATATATTTTAGATAAATTCCACTCTATAACTTTGGACAAGTATCACCCTATCATTAATTTTGCATAAAATTAGGTGTGCCATGTAGTGTGCCTTCATAATTCTGGTGTTAGAAATTTTTTTAAGACTGGACTAAAAAATTCTCTCGATGCCTCAAATACAAAAAATGTGAAGGAAAAGGCTATGGAGAATAAAAATTATGAACACACCTCATGAAATTTTTTTTAAGACCAAATCTTGTGAACAAAAAGTTTTGAACAAAAATTTCAAAGACCCAAAAGTCATACTTTACAAAAGCTCTAAAATGCTAAAATATGTGAAGATTAAAACTCATGAAATCCAAAAAATTTGATGAACACGGGTTTTAATAAAAAAAAATCATGAAGAATAAAAAGATACAAAGAACAAAACTACTGAAGTATGGGACTTGAAATAACCAAGTGATGCAAAAACATCTTAAAAAGACAAAGTTTCTAAACAAAGTTTTTGAAGATAAAGTCTTTAAATAAAAGTTATGAAGTAGCAAATTTTTCAAAGATCAAAAGTTACTAAGTACCAAAATACATGAAATTCACAACTTAGGAAGTGCATAATACATGTAGTTCATGTACATATGCAAAAATCCTATATATGTGCAAAAATCCTGAATACTATTAATACATTGGTCCAAGTAAATCATACAGTAAAAACTTGGATAGTGAGGGAATTTAAATTACATTTATACATGATCAACACATAATGAAAATCATTTGACATGAATAATAATAACTTTTTGAAGTTTTGGACCTAACTAGGTGTGCTAAATAATTTCAATGAAAACATATTTTTAAAACAAACCTAGGATTTTTAGACTACATTGGGTCCTTATTCAAAAAAATTAAGAATGGGGTGTGTTGAGTACAACACATGCAATGTATGTAAAGTAAGTACAACAATGACCTAGATTGTAACTTGGAAAATATGACCTTATTACTACTCCTTTAGTACTTCAAACCTGTATCTAGGTTATTCTTTTGACTGAATTCAAAATAGGGTAGAATAAGAAAGATTTTGGTAACTTGAGTGCTTCTTGAGTACTCTTTTGGTTTTATTTCTAGGTGAGGAATGAATGAGGATTGATATTATATTTATACCAATCCTATCAGGAGATAACTCATATTAAATCACTTAGTTTGACCATTGTGATATGTTTCATTTATTGATTGGACAAATTTAGGGCATTAGACACTTATGTTGGGTTAGGACAATAACATCAACACTATTTTTTATCCCATACATTAGTGTCTAGGGAGAAAAAGAGAACATATGTGCTCAAAACTTCTAGTGTTATAAGAAAAGTACATTTAAGCATTATAGGTAAGATAAGATATCTATGTCATAAATATAATAATATCCAGACTAAGATATAGGCCAAAGGGTATAAGATATAGTAAAGGAAAAGCTTGTGGAAGTAAAGCATGTGTAGAAATAAGAGGAATAGACAAGGTCTAATTTTGTTAAGTAGACAATACTGAGGTGCTACATAATCATAAAATATCATCTACATCCCCTCTCCTTTAATCTAGTAATGAAATTTCTAGTTTAAAGGAAAGGAATAAGTACATGGGTATGTATGCACATCTTGTCTTTACTTGAGTTGAATTTGAGTGATTTACTGGAGTTGAATTTGATTCCTTTACTGGTGACTGACCTATAACCTAAAGCATGTTACAGTGTATAATCAGTGCATATAATCTAGGTTAAAAGTACTTTAAATAGATTGCAATTGAAATAGTAAGGTTTAGAAGTACACCTATGTGTCAATGTAATTGCCTTACCTATTGGAAAGTTGTTTTTTCCAAAATGTGTATTATTGTAAGAATCTAAAATTAATATTAGGATAAACATAGATAAATATTTAAAGTTCACATATCTAAGGATATAGAGAGAGAGATTGGAAGGAACATGCCCCTAACTTTGGATTAAAAGTTAGTTACCACCTAATAATTGAGATTATCTCAACCATGCAACCCAATGATACTTATAACATGGTGATTTTGGATGATCAAATCAAAACTAAAAATTGGAAAGATTGAGTTATTTAATCACCCCAACCATACCAAAATGTGAACCATCTAATACAATAGATTAGCTTGCTAATGTCTATAAAAGTTTTTGTGGTATCAGTACATGAAATATTTTTAGAATGTAAGATTTATTTGGATTTTATAATATTAGACACATATTGCATAACATATTCACATTAGATATGTCTCATGCTGAAACTATTTGTAAAAATGGTACCATGTATATAATGTTTTCAAAAATGTTTATTGAAATCATATAAATGTGTACTTTGTCCAATTCATAAAATTTTATAAGTGTGGAGTAAATGCTTCTAAATCATGCCCCTATTACATATGGAGAAATCTAAAACTGATATAAGTACCAATGTGGAGGACATGTTTCTAAAACATGCCCCCAATGTAAATTGGAGATGTTGAATACTAATTAAGTGTGTATAACATGCTTCCAAAATATGCCCTAACTAAGTATATGAATTATAAGTACCATACTGAATGAATGTGGATAACATGCTTCCAAAGCATTCCCCCACTGAATCTGATAATATTAATGTGTATAATCCATGTCCATATGAAATGTCATCATTGAATCTATAAACAAGTATAAGTACCTAACAATGGATGAATGGGTGTAAGACATGTTAATGTTGAGAACATGTTTCCAAAGTATGACCCCACTATAATCTAAAAACTATGAATGTGTGGAATCCATGTCCATATGACATGCCCCTAATGAATCTAAGAACTAATGTAAAGTATGGAGAAAATGCTTCCTAAGCATGACCCTAATAATATTCACCCCTTTAAGGTGAGGTTAAAAATTACCTGAAAGTTACTTCACCTCATAAGGGTAAGACAACTATAAAATCTGTGAATGTAACCATGTAGCATATAAAATGAAACATGTCTAGGTAATTTTATCATTGAAGCACATAGAACCAATGTGATCACATGTAGGCCTAAGATGCATGATAATGATCATGGAAATATATTTATAGTAACAATACAAACTCAACAAGTAAACAATCACATAAACAAGAGCACTCAAAATAAATTCAAAAATCAATGGTCTAAGGAGACCGCAAACAAAGGGCATGTTCAAATGCCACAAAATTAAATGGACATGACTTAGTCAAATATCCAAAAAATCAAAGAATGACATTTAAATTTCCATATAACAAAAAATTACATATTCAATTGTCCAAGAAAACATAGGCACAGGGTCCACATACAATAAAGTATATTCAAATGCTTTAAAAATCAAGATAATATCAAGGAAAAACACTCAAGGAAGTTTGTAAAGGAAAATCATAAGAAACCATCATAAAAATGTCATAGTGGCCCATACATAAAATGTGTTAGCAAAAAGTGTCAAGTACATATCATATAAAGTACCATACATAATGTATAATCATGGATAATAAGCATGTGTAAGTACATATGTAAGCTCAAACATGATAATGTATAGTGATCATTGAATTATATAACATGTGTTTATCAAGATCATAGAATATGAATTCCCCCAATATCTTGCTAATGTGATTAGAGGGAAATCCCAACACCCATCATGTATAATGTATTTGTGTGTGCCTATATATGTGTATGTATGAGTAAATGATATATTACTCCTCAAAATAGAACTAACATGTAGATGCCAAGGATCCAATAGAATATGTAGGTGCTAAAAATGTTTTTTGGATTTTTGAATGCTTTTTTGATTTTTTTGGAAGAGAAAAGATCATCCTATGATCTCATCCAAAGGATGATCATAGGTACCCCCCACTCATAACCTGGTGAAATAAACTAATGGTACTACTAAGGAGCATGTATAGGTGCAATATTTGTCATTATAGTATTTGTGATACATGACATATGTATAATAGGACTCTTGGGTCATGAAGTATCGATAAAAGTAATAAGGATTCTTTGTACCCATATCTATGTAATCTATGGTTTATTTAGACTAGTAATAGTAGGAACATGTTTAATTTTTTTGGATTTCTAAATATGGTGTATAAAATATGAGGATTCTATAGAACCCATTATATGTCTCTGATGTAAAAGTCCCTTAGTTAGTAGATTCCTATTAAAGGGTATTTCTTGTTGTTTACCATTTTGTGGTGTATTATCCTTAACAAGCTTGATAATTAACTTCCTAGGTATGAATTTCTCATGTTCAATGGGATGCTCATATGGAATACCAAAATCTATAATTACCTAATTCGCATGAATGTACTTAATACATCTATGCACTATAAAAGGTGATGTTTAAAGAGTGTGTATCCAAGGTCATCCCAATAACATTCCAAATACACATGTATAAGGTATAACTTATAAATTAATAACCACATATGTGGAACCAACCTATAAAGGTAGATCAATCTCACCAAAAATATTCTAGGAGGTTCCATTGAATGCTCTAACTGCTCTAGTAGAGAGGTGTAAATCATGATGAGTATAACCCAAATGAATAAGTAACATTATGGTAAAAACATTTTTTCTTAAACCATTATCAATCATAACACTGTGTATGAGGTATTTATCAAGGTATGCTTGAATGAGAATATAATCAAGATCATAGTCATCATCCTTAATTTCATTATCATCAAAGGAAATGGTAGGTTTTTAAATCATAGGAGGTATATGTCATGTGCAAGTACCAAGTACACCATCTAGTGGGTGTCAATAATATGATGTAAGATGATGTGAACTATATTCCATTTTAACTTTTGGTTCTTTCAAGGAATGGTCTTGCAAAGGATTATTGATTATTTTTTATTTATGGTATCACCATATTGTAAACTTGATTCCTTTGGAGGATCATCAAATGTAATTTGTTGGTCATCAATGAGGTCTTGGATCATGTGATTTAATATAAAACATCCATTTATAGAGTGATTAGAGCCTTGGTGATAGTCATAATAAGCATTTGCATCATATATTTTGGTTAGAGGTCTATTTACATCAACCTCTATAGGAGGATGGAGAGATATAATATGACACTCTAGAAACTATAGGAGTAATGAAGCAAGAGTCATAAGTAAACATGTAAACTATCTCCTTAGTGTGTTAGATAGGACAAGCTGATTTAGTTACTACGTAAATATATTAATAGTGGTGGTTGTTTCCTTTTTAGACTCAAGAGGTTTTACCTTATAACTTGGTTTAATTATAAATTTTTTACTAGATGTAGATGTATTTATTGTGTTTTATACATACTTGAACTTTTTTAATGACATAAGCTTCATTTCATAGTTTTGTACAACATGGCATAAGTCATTAAATGATTGAAAAAATTTTAAAATAATGGACTCATGTAAAGGAGTAAGAAAACATTGCTTGAATATGTCTTGCAACTCAATGCCTAGCATAAGATTCATCATTTTGGCTAGAATTGTCTTATATCTCAAGACATATTCATTAACTTGTTCATTGGTTCCTTATTTGATCTTTATAATTTGAGATTAGGAAACCTTTGCAGTAATGTTAATAGAAAAATGTTCCACAACTTGATCTACAAGTGGCTTTAATGCTTTCATAGATTGGAGAAGTAAATCATAGAACCACCTCAAATCATAGTCCTTGAGGCTCCTTGGAAATAATCTAGTCAAAATTCTATCATTTGAAGCATAATCAAGGCATGACACATATAAGGTTTGAATATGTTATTTAGGATCACCCTTTCCATCATTAAATGTGAACTTCAGTGCAATAAATATAGTTGAAAAATGGTGCAAAGAGATCTAAAGTGAAAGAGGGTTATGCAGCACATATTGTGAATCTATAGCATGTGAAGACTTTGAAGCCTTTTTTAAATGTTTGTAACCTTATCTTGAAAGGTCTTTACGACTTGAAGGAGTGATTGAATTTTAGGCCCAATACGATTTTGATTATCAATTTGAGTAGTCACCAAAGGGGATGGAAACATGTTTTGAGTAGTAATAGGCATTGAAACTGATATTTGTGTTGAAACAATAAGTAAGTTCATAATAGATGTATTAGTAGTAGTTTTAGGGAACAAAGGTTGGAACACATAATATATGTTCCCATTAGATGTATTAAGTTATAATGTTCTCAAGGGGAGGGATGTATCCACTAAAGATTTTAAATTTTTAGCTTCAAGTATAGTTTTTAAGATTTTATCAAGATATTCATGGTTTTATCAAATGTGTTCATGAAATATTGTATACATGCACTTATCTAGTGCCTACTTAGTCATTTTCATTTTTTTCTAGATTTTAATTATCAGAATATCCCTTTATGATAACCCTACCAGGATTTTTTCATTGTCAACATGGGTATGATTATGATAGAAGGTATGATATCCTTCATTAGTTTGAGACATACTAGATGGGTTGAGGGGAAGTTCAATATATTTAATAGACACACCCACAAATCTAGGGATATGAATAGGTTGCATGCAAAATAGTACTAGTAGAAAATTAAAAATTACAACAATATGAAACCCTAACTAGTTTAAAACCCTAGGAAATAGGAAAAATTGCATTCACATGAATCGAGTTTATCATATTTTTAACCATAATTTGGATTGTGGAATCCCACTTAGGTAGATAAGGTTAAATATATATAAATGATAGGGCACAAGGTTCAATATTAGATATACAATAGATCAATTAATGTGCTAAACTCAGATGTACCATATGTTGAATTTATAAAACTAAGATAGGCTATTAATAGAAATTACAACTATGATATATATGGAAATAATATAAAAGAGAGTACATAGTTGGTTATGAAGCTAATACAAGTCTACATCTAGTATAGGAAAAAATTAGGAAAGAAGATAGTTTTATATCAATCATCAGAATCTAGATCTAGTGCCTTTGGCTCTCTAGATAGTTGCATCAACTTAGGATAGTCAGATTGATGCTAGTGTCTGAGTTTAACACTAGTGTCCTATAAAAAATATTCACTGAAATAGGATGCAACCACCTAGATGCTTCTAAGTTTTTCTTCACCTTCAATTTTATGTATTCATATTTATAACAACCCCACTAGGTTTTACCAGAATAGAGTACTTTTTTAAATTAATTACACATTCATCTAACAAATTTCATCATGATAAATTTAACTAAGTGATATTTAAATAAATGTATTATATTAGTTAACCCCATAAGGTTTATAGATAATCCATTTAGCTAATGATCACCATAAAAATGATATAATAATTCGTGAATACTATTGAATAAACAATAAAGACTCCATTATTCCATTAAAATAATAACATAATTTTACC